>JZKD02S2283084.1:378171-427549 GCA_000966675.3 Picea glauca | reverse complement strand
TCAAGGTATAGTGTATGTAAAAATAAGAACTACAGTTGCTAGGAAACTGTGTCCTTCACTCAAGGACGACTTCGCAGAGAATGGAACTTCTACTCAGTGAAGGTCTTGGTGAAGATGTCTACCGTCTATTTTGCTGAAGGATAGAACTGTAGGTCGATGATCCCCTTGTGTACTAAGTCCCAGATGTAGTGCATGTGGATATTGATGTGCTTTGTTCGTTGCCTTTGAACTGGATCTCTGTAGAAATTCAGAGTGCTCTAGTTGTCACACCAGATGATGATCGGCCAGTGAAACTAAATGACCAACTCAGTGAGAAAATTTTGTAGCCACATAGCATCAATGGCTATGTTAACTACCCTTTTGTACTATGCCTCGGTTGAAGATATAGAAATGACAACTTTATTCTTGCTCGACTAACAGATAGGCCCGGAACCAAGACTGAGTGAGTAACCAGATGTGGACTTGCGATCAATGTTTTCTCTAGCCTAGTCAGAATCAGTAAAACTGATGAGATCTAATGTAGAGTTTGTTGCATAATGAATCCCAAAGGTGATGGTGCCCTTTAAGTATTTAAGGCTACACTTTGCATCCTTCCAATGTAGCTCATGCGGCTCCTGCATGAACCTAAAAAATGCACCAACTGCATAGAAGAGGTCTGGTCTAGAGTGTGTCAGATACAACAAGCTCCCCACTAGCTGTCTGTACAGTTTGCTGTCAACCAGTGGATTCTCCCCTTCATCCTCAAGTTTGACTCCTAATAGGAAAGGAGTCGGAGCAGACTTGCAGTCTGTCATGTGAAAACTCTCAAGGAGATCTCGTGCATACTTTTCCTAAGACAGTTTGATGCCTGACACATCCTAACTGTTACGAGTCCAAGGAAGACGTGTAGCGGATCCATGTCCTTCATCAAAAACCTATCATGTAGAATCATCTTGAATGCAACAATCGCTAAAGTCGAGAAACCGGTGATCAACAAATCATCAACATACAAAACTAAGAGTAGAAGTGAATTAGCCACCTTGAGCATGTAGACATTCAGGTCTGATTTACAAAGTACAAATTTCTGTGACAGTAGGTAGGAGTCCATATTGGCATACCATGCCCTAGGAGCCTGCTTGAGGCCATAAAGGGACTTCTTCAGTCGACAGACCAATGATGAGTCCTGCATAAATCCCTGGGGTTGCTCCATATAGATCTCCTTAGAGAGATCACCGTGAAGACATGCATTCTTCACATTCATATGATGGAATTCCCATCCCTTGGTTGCCGCAATGGAAAGTGCCAATCATATGGAATCCATCGTATCTATTGGAGTGAAGGTATCATCATAGTAAATACCATGCACCTGCTGAAAGAATTTGGAAACAAGCATGGCTTTGTATCTACTAATCTGTCTATCTGCTGCGCTCTTGTTCCTATAGACCCATCTGCATCTGACAAGTTTCCATCCAAAAGGAAGGGGAACCAGATCCCAATTCTGGTTCTCGAGGAGGGAGTTGTACTCCTCCTACATGGTGAATTCCCAAAAGGCATTTCCAACAACCTAGCCATAAGACTGTGGATCTGAAGACTGAACCAAGAAATGATGCCTGGAGGGAAATGGTTCAGTGGAAGTGAGTGCAACATGAGGCTCCTCGAAATCAGATCGAGTCCTCCTAGTATTGACTGGATCACCAACGAGATACCCTGCATCCTGAAGAGTAGTTTGTGCCCACTTGGGCCTCTGCTCTGGCTCTGCAGCTGCATCTGGATGCTCTGAATCTGCATCTGATTGTACTGACTCTGAATATGAATCATCTGAGTCCTCTGAGTTAGAACTCTCATCTAAAGAAGAGTCGACATGTGCATGCTCATCATCTCAAACATGTGGAAGAATGAAGGTGTCTACATGTGGCTGTTGAGGTACATGTGAAACACTTTCCTCAAATTGGAAATTATGCTCAATGATGAGCTAGTCTGAGGAAAGATAAATAAGCCTATATCCATTCACATTGTCGGGGTATCCAACAAACATACACTTAGTGCTCCGTGGATCAAGTGCCTTCCTCTTTTGAGAGGGAATCCGGGCCCATGCACGTGAACCGAAAATGCAAAAGTGGGTCACTTCCGGTTTGAGGCTGCTCCAGGCCTCGTAGGGGGTCTTATCCTTGACAGATTTATGGGGATATCTGTTTTGGATGTATGTTGCACAATTAAGTGCTTCGGCCCATAGTCTATGTGGTAGTGACTTTGCATGCAATATGCAAGATGCCATCTCTTTTAGAGATTTGTTTTTCCGCTCAACAACTCTGTTTTGCTGCGAAGTATAGGGAACTATGTGCTACAACTAAATCTCTGCCTCATGGAAAATATTATAGATCTCATGATTTACATATTCTCCCCCGTTATCAGTTTAGAGGACTTTGATCTTCTTTCAAGACTGTGTCTCAACCAGGGCTTTGAAATCTTTGAGGTGTTGAAAGACCTCACATTTTTTCCTGAGAAAGTAAATCCATGTAAAACGTGAGAAATAATCAACAAAAATGAGAAAAAAACTCTCTTTACTAATAGATGGATGCGGAAAAGGACCCATAAGCTCACTGTGGATCAGATCTAAAGGCACTGAAGCTCTTTGAGACTTTCCTTTGTCGAATTTCTCTTGAGGGTGTTTTCCAAGAACACATCCCTCACATACTGCCTTGGAGAAATGGATGTCTGGTAGACCATCAACCAATATTTTCTTGCTAAGTTGTTGCATGTATCTGAAATTCAAATGTCCAAACCTTTCGTGCCATATCCTACTACTTTCATCAGCATGAGTAAGAAGTAAAGCAAAATCATGTTCAATGAATTCAGAAAAAGTATACAATCTAGACCGATGATTTACCTCACCGGTTGCAACCCTGGAGTTGGTTTGCATGTCATAGATGTCCACGACATTTGGTGTGAATATGACTTTCTTTCCGGTGCCAGAATTCTTCATCTAATACACAGAAATAATTTTGACGGAAGTTTGGGAACATGCAACACATTCTTGAAGCTTCCGTTGGTGAGTTCAATCCTTCCTTTGTTAGTGACTTCGACTGAAGAGTTGTTCCCCATCAGAATATGAAGACCTTTACATGCATCTAATGAAAAATATACTGCTTTAGAGGTAGCCATGTGATGTGATTCTCCTGAATTTACAATCCAAGCATCAAGAGAGGAGTTGATGGAAATCAAGGCATGGCTAGAATTGCCTTTCTTAGGATTTTGATCTTCTGGCTTCTTCTTCTTGGCACCCTGAGGGATGTGATCTCCAAGGTTGTTTTACTGAAGTATTTGAGTCATTAGATCTATTTTTTTTTGCATGCATGCAGATTCTGGATGGAATSTGTTATCACTCTATGATTTTCCTATGGTTGTGGTAGTAAATCCCAAAGGTAACCATTTCAACCTACTTTAGACTATATTCTAACCTAATATAGTTAGAGAGGGCTCTCTCAATAGMCAAAGGATTTCACACTCAAAGATATTCAACAATATCACTCAGAAGGTCAGATTTTTTATAGGAATAAATTGTTTTTATAAGGGTTGATGGTTTGACAAACTTGGGAAAGAGTCTATTGGGCAATGGAGTCAGAACTTGAATCTCAATGGMTTACAACTAATGCAGGATGAAACCTCCTTGAAAAAACTGAGGAAAATTAAGCACCATGTTCAGAAGGTTGTAATAATAAAAAGTCAGTTTGAAAAGGGAGATAAGCCCATTGCAGGAGAGAGCATCTAGCAAAGGATGAATTCTCAACTGCAACTTTAGAGGAATGAAGACAAGAGTGAAGGTTACCCGACAGAGCATCTATCAAGGATTAATTCTGAAAGGAATAACCATTTACACATTAACATATAATCCACTACAAGAGAGACATCTAACAATGGATGAATCTCTACATGTAGTTTCAGAGGAATTAACACATAGAACTGATTAATGAAACAAAGCATCAAGCGGGGATTAATTCCGAGACAAAAATCATAAACACATAACAAGCATCATCTACTGTGAGAAGAGCATCAAATATTGATGAATTCCTATCACTTACTCTTAGATTAGTGCTACATGAAAGACACATAAACAAGGAAAACATGCTGAACACTGACACCATGATGAATCTTACGTTAGAAAAAGATATCTTCTGCATTAATCTTCAAAGAAATAAACAAGTCTTCATTACATTGGTAGGGGGTTTCCCTCTCCAAAAGTTGAGCAGAGCCCAGGCAACTCCCAGAACCAACACACTAATGAATTATAATTCCTATCTTATATCCTAGATAGGTATGATATCATTACAATTCAAATTCCATCCTCTTTCCCAAAATAAAAATAGTTACAAACAGAAAATGACAAGTTTTAACCGATTTCCTGCTTTTCAGGAGGTGAAATTATGAAAAATAGGCTTCAAAACGCCACTTTTAATTCTCAAACCATAACAAATGTGTAATATCTAAGAACGGTTTTTGTATATAAGCTCGTTCGAAATAAAAACCTCTCTCGGGTTTTTGAAATTCATCTCCAACTGGCCGGAATACGTGTCATAAAAACATGCCTCAAATAGGAAATCATGAAAACTGAAAAATAGGGCTCAAAGATCCCTTCAAATCTCCCAATCCATGACACCTGTGTGAAAAATGCAAAAGTTTAATGTTCATGGTTCTGTTCTTGACAATAACCTCCTTTTTATTTTGAAAATTCATCTTGGTTCACCCAAAAATATTCTTGGAAGTCAACTGGTCAAAATACCAGTTCAACAGTCCTAGAGCAAAGTTTTCGTAGCACATTCCACAACACATTTCGTAGCGCATTTCATAGCGCCTATATAAATTCACAGTGCCTGAGCTAGTTTGTAGAGCCAAAGGAAAATCAAGTAGACAAACCCTTCCTGACCTCCAAACAAGACAAAAAATCTCATGGAGTACTCGATGGCTATGAGGTTGATGCTGGTAATTTTAGATTTTCACTCAGATGCCTACAAGCTGCCTAACCTCCAAGCCTCTTAACTAGTTCACAGTGCTGACTCAAATATAGCTCGCACATTCTGAGGAGGTTGTTAGTTGATGGTATGACATAATCCTTGGAGAACATGATCAAGTTTATGTGTTAACATCATAAGTTTGGTTTTGAATAGGTGGATCAACAAGATGGAGAAAGAAAGGGAGAGGGAAGAAAACTGCATATCAATAGGCTACACCAAAGGGCAATGGAGTCATAAACATTCTACTCATTGAAGGCACTAAAGCTGCTCAACAGAATCCTTTGTGACAATACGTTCATTTCTCCCCTTTTCTCCCCTTTTCCCCTTTGGATCCAGAGGCATCGGTGAAGGGTTTTGTGTACCCTTCCTTCTTCGAATGTGCATGAGCTTTCCTTTTGTCTTTATATTTATATTTCTGATATGTTTGGCTGCCATCTTGCACAGTAAGTGCATGCGCCTTTGGGCCTTTGATTTTTCTCATGTTGGTGAGGTTGGCTTGCTCTTGTGTCAAGGATTCGATAATGTACTCAAGAGAAGGAATCCTCCAGGTGGCTCCAAGGGAGAATCTAACTGAATGGAATGTGGAAATGAATATAGATAATTCAAGACCAAGTTTGGAGAGAATTGTGAGAACCATTTGTTTCTCCTCCTTAGATTTATCAACCCCACAAGCTTTGAGTTGCGACAATAAATCCTTGAATTTTGTAAAGAAATCTTGGATATTATCGAAGCTTTTTGGATCCAATGTGAGAAATTCCATCTCCAACATGTGTCCCCTCATCTCATCCTGTTTTCCAAAGAGCCCTTCCAAGGTGGTCCAGGCTTCATTGGGAGTCTTATAGGAAGATATGTGAAAAAGGAGATCGGGAGAAATAAGACTGCAAATTGTTTCGAGTGCTTCATCCATTCGATTTAAGTACTTGGATTTTTCTATGGCTGATGTCGGTTCTATATCTGTATTCAAATTTAACCTGTACAATCCTTTGGTTCGAAGATGTATGGTTATTTTATCCTTCCATGCAAAGTAGTTGTAAGGTGTAAGAATGAATTCTTTTTGGAAATCCATCTTTCTACTGTCCTCAATATTTTGTACCTGCAAAAAAATTGGTGTAGATTTTTCTTAGTAGTCCGTCGGCTTTTATACCATGTAAATGTGTTGAACCTTCATAGAATAGATCAAGCTAGAAAATACTACACACATTTGCAGAGAGAAATTGAGAAAGAAGAAGAAGGAGAGAAAGAATGGAAGAATTCTCATTAACCGTAATGAATAATGAATAATTTACACATGATATACTCTGTATAACTCAATGAATGCACACTGTAGGAGAACCAATGCACCATAGTGGTGGTATAGAGTGATCTGGACACACACCAACATTTACGGGAGTGAACTTCCACCTAGTCTAGTCTCTCAGGCAGTTATGAGAGTGAACCACCACCTAACTGAGTTAACTAGTCAACCAGTCTTCAGTTAACTGACTGAACAGAGTGTAGCAAGGAGTAGATCAAGGAATCAAGGGTAATGAACTAGTATGGTGATGATCCTAAGGAAAGTGCACATTAGCATGGTGATGATCCCAATGTTGCATGGTGAAAAAACCAATGCAACATATAGACTCAACTCAACTAGTCAAACTGAAGTGTCAACTGAAAGATAATATTCTCCAGGTGGAATATTCNAATTAGTCTTAGTAAGTATTACCATGGAGGTTTCATCACATTTTCAAGAAGTTGAGTCTAATGAAGGAAGAAATGTTGAGACTCACCCAGACATTGAAGAAACCATGAAGAGTTTGAAAGTAGAACTTTGGAGTTGTTGGCCTGATAATGAAAAGATAATAAGAGACAAGGAAGAGTAGAATGAGCTCAATGTTTCTTTACTTCATATTTTGACATAAATTTATGAACAACTACATCAAGGACAAATCTCAAGAAACACAGGTAAACGTCCTCTCAGAAAGAGATCCCACAGTGATAAAACTCAGACATCTAGTGATGGGACATCATCATACTCATTCGGCAAGAATGTAACTACTTTTGATGAATCATTAAACAATGGTACCAAGCTTTCTTCTCATAAGCATAACAGGAAGAATGATTCCAAAGACTGATTGCGGGAAGAGTTCAAAAATGTTTAGACACCTAAATTTGATGATGGCATGAAGATAGGTGAAGAAGCTGAGGCATGGATTCTTGGATTAAAGAAATACTTTCAGGTGTATGATTACTCCGAGACTATGAAGTCTAGAGTGGGAATTTTTAATATGAATGGTAGAGAAACAATCCAGTGGGAGGATGTCAAGAGCATTAAGAGAATTAGTGAAAGGAAGGTCACCTAGGGGAAATTTAAGAAATACTTCCAACATAAATACCTATTAGAGAGGTATTATGATGGAAAGGTCAAATAATTTCACAATTTGAAATTGGGACTATCAACCATGGTTGATTATGAAAATATATTTTTGGAACTGCTGAGATATGTTCCATATATCACATATGAGAAAGTGAAAAACAAGTTCTTTCTCAATAGACTGTCTCAGTCCTACCAATATAGGATTGACTTTGATGAGCCCAAGACTCTTGAAGAGACAATATAGAAGGAAAAACACTGCTATGTGATTTGTAAACTATCATGGATATTCCATTGGATAGTTTGTCATGACGGATCTAATAAAATACTAAAATATTTGTTGTGAAGGTTAATTTCCTTTAGATCTCAAGTTATTTAATTATCGATTTTTTGGCTTAAAAGTGGATGAAATAAATTAAACACGATAAATAGAGAAAATAAATAATACACACACCATCCACAAACAAACACAAGATATGACCTGGGAAACCTAATATGGGAGAAAACCCAACTAGAAGGTGAGGCTTGTCTGCTCTGTTTTCTTCAAATGCAAGTACAAATAAAGAGACACTCTTTGTGGAGTTTCTTTTGACACTATGGTCTGTATGGTTTCTATAAAATAGCTCCTCCTATGTTATGCTCAAATAATACCACTCTCATATTTTTTTCTCAGCTATGGAACAAGCTACAATGCAAAATAATGGAACCCCCTCTCCTCCTAGTGACTAGATATTTAACATAGTCCAATAGCCATCTAGGGTTAGGGTATTAACTTCCTCAACCATCAATTAGTGATCGAGTTTGGACCTTCTAGATTTTTCTAGAAATTCCACTACATGGCTATCCCCACACATTTAAGTAATGGAGTTTGATGTAGCATTCACTCGCACCATGGCGATCAATACCGTAGGTCAACTTGTGGGAGGCCTAAATTTCACATACAAACTCTGATTGATATGATTCTTACAACAATGGAAAGGTATCAATGTGTATAATTTATATGGTGGATCCATAGTAAGGTTTGGACCATTAAAAATTTTTGTTTTATGCCTCAAAATTTCTCTGAAATATTTCGAATGGTTTTTTGGACCCAAATTCCCAAATTTCCAAATTGGGACCAACCACTAAAATGGCTCTGCAAGTTTATTCTCTAATTTTTCATCCATAAAGAATTGATATATATGAAAAATAATATAATTATCCAATATAGATAAAACCTCCTCATTCAGGAATGATTTTGGTCACCAAAATCTTTAATAAAAGAGGTGAGGAAATTTTTCCTCTACCTTCTCCCTAGAGTACCACTTTGCTTTGTCTGGAAGTTTTCCTTTCAACCATATCTGCCAAAGGTCATGCTTACCTTGTCTTGTAGTTATATATCACTTATATAAAACTATGTCCTATGCCAAATATTCCTAAGAATTTGGTGCTAAGTCCTCTATGGAAAGTAGGACCTGTTATTACTGCAATAAAACAACAAGCAAAGTAACTTATAAAGTGATGAAAAGAAGTTTAAAACTAAAAAAAAATTATCAATTTTTTTTCGGAAAAAATACTAAGGCAAAACTGCAATTTTTGGGACTTTTTTGACACTTAGCACAAACCTAACCTAGTCTCTTCTAGTTGCTTCTGTTTGCAGTTTTAAAACATCAAACATAGGGAAGCTAGATATCTTGATCTTGAAAGTAAAACATAGCAATAGACTAGTCTAAGATCTAGGTGAAAATAGACCAAAAATTGGTTTAAAATGAACTAGATCTACTTCTTTAAATTGACAAAATTATAACTAGATATAGAAAGTGAATGCATGCAGCCTTTATATATTAAAAATGAACTTTAAAACTGATCTAAGCAACATGCAACCAAAGAAAATAGAGAGGGCAAAGAAATTTATCAATTTTTTGGAGTTTCCGCTTGAGCCTGGAACACTTGGGCTATGGGGTTCTCTTGATGAAGAGTAGAGGGAGCTTGATCTTTGAAACTCTTGGAAAATAACGGTTGAAGCAACAACCTATCAATACTCCAAGCTTGAGTAACCTGCAACAATGTACTTCAATCCTGCAAAAAATTTATTAAAGGTCTTCCCTACACAACAACGCTCAAACATGCATGTTAGATTAACCGAAAACAAAGCATGCAATGTAAAAGTCTATGAGATAAGGAAGAAACAAGATGAATCAAACTATATTTATCTTATCCTATGGTATGATAGAATACCTTCAAAGCCTTGCAAATTAAATACAAAATTTAAATACAAGATACATGTTACCTCATGAAGAAAATGACACTAGATCAAAGCATCCACACATAGCATCCACAACATTTGAACTCCAAAGTCTTTATTATTCCAATGAAAGATTACAACAATAGCACAATGCTTGCCCAAAACTGAACTAGTTTAGGGAGAGGTAGACCTTGCTTATATAGAAAATGAGGTGACACTTCCAAAGAGGGGATGCACATTAGGGTTTATGAATGTGTGAGTGTAAGGGGAGTGGCGCATTAGTGAAGGGAGAGATGCGTAGGAGATGAAGGGAGTGATGTGAAGGTGTAGTAGGGTGAAGGGGAGTGGAAGTGGGGGTAAGTGGGGAGACGAGTGGGAGTGAGTGTGAGTGGAGTGGAGTGAGAGGGGAGTGAAGTGAGATTTTAGAGATGCATGGGCACTTTGGGATGTGCGCCACTCCTCTACAATGCACCACTTAGGATTGTGGGGTCGAGTTCCCACATTGTGATCTCCCCCATGTCCACACCACCTCATGAAGTCGACCTCACCTTTAGATTAACTCTCCTTGGGATTCTAGTCATCTGGGGACATGAAAAAACATGTTTTTGACATGTTCCCCAGTTCTCCTAAAATTTAGGAAATGAATTTAATTACCCCTTTTCTGTAATTTTCAAGTAATTTTGATTTTTTAATGATAATAATCATTTTTTTTTGTCTCGAACGATGGGAAATAGGAGTTTAAATGATACTTTGGACTGGAAAATGACCATAAATATGGCATCTGAAAATGTTTGATGCCATATTTTTACAATTTATTGACTCAGAATTAAAAAATTTCATTTTTGCAGGAATTTAATTAATTCACTAAAACTTAAAAAAAACTTATCAAACCTAGATGCAATTTCCAAATGACTCAATCAAGATGTCCTAGTACGAGCTCATATACATTTAGACACTAGACATTGGATTTTCCATGCTAAGGCCTAATCACCAACACATACTCCAACTCTGGACTTTGTCTTCTGAGTGAAAAAACTTAGAAATTATTTAATCGCTCACAAAGGCAAGCAAAAAATATAATTAACTAGTAAAAGAAACACTCTAGAGTATATGCTCATTCCTAGGTCTTAGTTGGCCAATATCCTTTTAAAATATCTCATACTTAAGAAATTTATTATAATGGTCGAAATGTGGAAAAAAGGGGTCTTTTGCAAGATCGACTGAACTCTGAATTCTGTCATATGAGCACTGATTACTCATTCTCTGGCGGCTCTTCAGGATATCCAACTTGTGCAAATTGGTGGGACGTGTGGTTGATCTATAAATATGTAGGAGACCATGTGAGAATCCATAATTATGCTACCTGTATCATGGATGCATGTCAACGATCATATCCATATAAAACAAACATTAAACACAATTTGCAATGAAAATATACAAGTACATATAATATAACAAAAGTGTTAGTATGCATGTGCATATAGTAAAAGAAATAAAATAATGTAAAAAAAATACAAAGCATAATGTACAAGAGATAAGGGTTAGAGAGTATGATACAGTAGATTCCCCCATGGGCATCAGATGACCTCTGTGAAGAAAATATTGAGAAGTTGGTCGTTGACTGGAAGGGCCAAATTCTCACCATCCAACCTGTTTAGATAAAACAAATTTCTTCCATATGAACCCTGTATGATGTATGGACCTGTCCATAAGCTGTCAAACTTCCCATGATTCCCTGGCTTTTCCCTTCTTTTGTCCCAAAGAAGACCATGTCCCCTTCCTAAAAAACTCTCTTTCGTAAAGACTTGTCAAAAGTCCTCTTTACCTTGTTCTGATTCTTTATGCTATGATCCAATGCTTTCTATCTGATTTCGTCTAACTCTATCAACTAATCAATCCTGTTTTGTTGGAAGTCCTCATATAGACCATACTTTTGAACAAACTGATACACTAGAAGCTTTAGGTGAACTGGTAAAGTAGCATCAAGCTTGTAGACAAGCTCAAAGGGGATTTTCCCGGTGGAACTATTTTTGGTTATTATGTCTGCCCATAATGAAAACTTTGTCTTGTTGTCCCATGACCTCTTATTATCCCCTACCATTTTCTTGAGAATATTCATTAAGTTCTTATTGTTGGATTCAACAAGACCATTGCCTTGGGGATAATAGTTTGAAGAGTGGGACAACACAATGCCATACTTAAAACAGAAAGAAGATAAATCTGTATAACTGAAGGCCTTGGCATTATCTGTTGCAATATTGGCGAGCACACCGAACCGAGTGATTATCCTATCTTCAAGGATATCCATGACCACTTTGTCGGTTGCTGACTTGTTGGGTATTGCTTCTACCCACTTAGTGAAATAATCAGTGGCTGTAATTATCCAAGTATAACCATTACATGAATTGTCCTTGAACTGACCTATAAAATCAAGCCCCCATTGTTAAAAAGGATCTTTGACAACCACGGGCTGAAGAGGAAAGTCTGCTAGCTTTTCCTCCCTGAAAATAACTGACACTGTTGACAACCCCTGACCATTTTGTGTACATCTGAGAAAATGGTCGGCCAATAATAATATGCTCTGAGGATTTTGTGGGCAATAGTTTTAGCCTTAAACTGTCCACCACAAAACCCTGAATGGAAGTCAACCAAAATTCTCTTGGACTCTAGCTCATCAACTCACTTGAGTATCACTCCATCGGGGTTCTTCCACCCCAAGCTATCTTGAATGATACAATAGTTTGTTGCTTTCAACCTTAAATCCATCCTCTTATGACCAATCAAATGGCTTGGGAAAGTAAGGTTTGAGAGAAAGTAGATGATATCTCCATACCATTGGTGTTTTTATAATTTCTGAAGCTCTGATGACAAGGTTGGCCTATTTTGATTGTTTTGGCATACTAAGTCCAACACTTGTTCATTTCCTTTAGTGAGAATTTGAGCTAAACCTTGACCTTTAATCAACTTAGTGGGTTTAATATCTAAGTCATATTCTTGAATCTTTGAAACCCACTTTCCTCTATCTCCCAAGCAATCCCGCTGCCCAAGGATGTCTTTTACTGCTGCGTGAGGGACATACCCCACAATCTTTGAGTATCCTATGTAGACTCGGAAATGTTTGAGAGATTTGACTAAGGAATATGCTTGTTTTTCCATACTAGTATAATTAAGCTCTGAATTCTGTAATGCCTTACTCATAAAAGAAATGGGATGCTCCTGACCCTCATCATTCTTCTGGAGAAAAACCCCTGCAATAGTTTCCTCAGAAGCAAAGGAAAATATTTGGAAATATTTTGAATAATCATGACTAATTAGCATAGGTGATTTTCCAATTGCATCCTTAATAGTTTTGAAAGAAATCTTTCCTTATTTTGTCCACTCATGCTTAGCATCTTTCTTTAATAAATTAAGGAGTGGTTTCGTTAACTTAGCTAAGCTAGGTATGAATTGCCTGATGAAGTTTATCTGTCCAAGAAAGGATTGAAGGGCTTTCTTGGTTTGGGGTAAAGGAAATTTTTGTATGGCTTCAACCCTTTCATGATCCATTTTTACCCCGTCTTCTGCTATAATGTGACCCAAAAACTTGCCTTCGTCAACACCCAAGATGGACTTAGCTGGATTCAAGGAGATACCATATTTTTAGCATCTTTCAAAAAACTTCCTGAGATGACTTATGTGATCTGACCTTTTCTTAGAAAATACTGTTAAGTCATATTGGTAGATTTCTATGATTTTTTCCATTAGTTCATGAAAGGCGAAATCCATGGCTCTCTGAAAAGTGGCACCTCCATTAAGTAGGCCAAAAGGAATCCTTAGATATTCAAAAGTGCCCCAAGGTGTGGTGAAGGTAGTTTTGTTTCGATCTTCCTTCCTCACCAAAACTTGGTTATAGCCTGAGAAGCCATCCAACATGGACACAATCTTGGAATCAATTACCCTTTGAAGTAGGGTCCCCATGTTGGGTAGGGGATATTTGTCTTTAATACATGCAAGATTTAAGTTTCTAAAGTCAATACATAATCTTATCCCCCCATTCTTTTTTCTAACAACAACTAAATTGGAGCACCAAGATGAATGTCTGGTTGGAGCAATGATTCCAGCATCCAACATCTTTTTGAGCTCGTCTTGAACTAGAGGTGCCAACTTAGGATTTATTCACCTAAGTTTTTTTCTGAAAGGTCTTGTGTCATCCTTGAGGGGGATAGTGTGTTGAAACACATCTTTTTTGTATGCTTTGAGTTCATCATAGGTTAAAGAAAACACATTCCTATACTCTCGGACTAAGTTGATCAATTCCTTTCTCTCTTTTTCTGTAGTTCCTTTTCCAATTTTTATCATCCCTGGGACTTCATCTATCCCAATGTTGATTTCAATATATTTGTCAAGATTTATTGTTTCATTTTTCTTTTTGTACATGTCATTCCTATCAAAAATTTATTCTAGGGCAGCTATACCTCTGGAGACTGGATTTTTAATGGGATTATCCTCTTCAATGTATTACTTGCCTTCCTCTTTGTATCTGACATTAAAATATGATAATTCTTCTATGTTATGGATGAACCTTAGAATTTGTTTATCATTCTTGAAACCTTCCAATGGTCAACATTATCTGGGACAGATGGCCTAAATATTATCTCCAACTTGCCTTCACCTTTCATTAGATCTTCTGAGGGATGGAGGGTAGAAGCTGCTACAACTAGACTATCATCCAAGCTATTTTGTTCTCTAAGGATAGCAATGAGGTCCATAGCATCAAAAACTTCTATGTCATCCCATATAGCATTTATGTATCTTCTAAGCCTCTCACTTTTGCATGCATACTTATTCTTTACTTGGAGAATTACTAAGTCTGAGTCACCCTTTATATTCAGAATCTTGATACCCATGTCCTTAGCAATTTCTAAGCCTAGAAAAAGTGCCTCATATTCTACCACATTATTAGTTGCATCAAACTCAAGTCTGAATGCAAAATTTTAGGTCTTTCCTGTTGGAGATTTTAAAACAATGCTTGCCCCTTTTCCTGATCTAGAGTGGGCTCCATCAAAATTCATTTTCCAAGCTTTATTGCTAACTTTTTCATCTTTAAATTTCTCTTGAGCTGGAGCTAAGAAATTATAGTATATGGAGAAGTCACCCATATCAGACACTTGGCATAATAATTCATTAAATTTCTCTTTAGGGTCTTCTATGTGATACTTCCTTTCTATTTCCCTAAAGAGTCTGAAACTTTCAGTTGAGGGAGGAGGGTATGGAATAGTAGAAAAAGTCAAATCCATGTTTAAGAAACCACCCATGTAAGCTCCTAATTTCCTAGATAAGAGCATCCCCCATGCATCTGGCACATCTATAACAAGGACATCCATCTTGAATGAAAAGTTAGGATGAAAGGCTAGCTTGAATGGGAGGTCTATGATTATTCCGTGCGTTTCTATTTCTCTTGAGTCCATGGCACACACATTTTGATAAGGCCTTGTGAATTTTATACCTAATCTTTGCATAATCCCTTTGGTGATGACGTTTGATGAAGCCCCTGAATCATACATGCAGTTGTGTAGCCATTGATCATTTATTTCAAGTGAGACAAAGAAAGGAGGATTTTCTTCCTTAGTCCTATCTTTGCTAGTTAAGTACACTGAAGGATCTTCATGTTGTTCCTTAACCTTTTCTTGATCTTTTGGAGAAACTCTATTACTTGGAACAACTTTATTACTTAAAAAAACTTTATTGCTTGGAGGATCTATAGCTTGCAGAAGCTTTTCTTCATGTGAAGGAATTTTTAACAGATCTGAAACTAAAAACAAGACCTTTGCATTTTCTATCCAACTAGATAAATCAACATTTATATTAGCAATTGGAGTTTGTGTAGGAGTAGTTACCTTTGGAAAGTTGGGTTGAGAGTTGCCTGTCCCTTCTTTCCCCTTCCTCTGGTAGACTATCCCTCTATGCCTTGCCATCTCTAAGATATGCTCATCTGTAGGTTTGTGACCATATAACTTAGTCACATTATCATATTCTTCAACCACTTGATTACTTTTCTCACTCCTCTCTTGCATCTGAGGCCAAAAATCCATATATAGAGGGTGAGTTTCACCAAAATTATTGATATGGATGGAGTTTCTGGGCTGACCTACATAGTTGTTTGCTGGATGTTGGCCTTGTTCATTAATCTGGAAAAATACTGGATAGGTAGACTCCTCGTGAAAGTATTCACAAGATCTGCAGAAATGTGGTCCTTCTTCATGAACCACATTATTAGACTTTAGTTGATTAGGGGGCCTTTGGTCTTGAGGGGGACCTTTTCTCTGCCACCTATCATTATTTGGTCTAGGTTGAAACCTATTATTTTGAGACCTTTCCATTGCTATCAACCTATTTTGCATGGCACTAAGCTGAGTAGCATGGGTAGCTTCCATTCGCTTGACCATCTTAGTAATGGCCTTTAGGGGGTCAAAATTCAGGTCTTTATTTTTGGGAGTTGCAGACACAGCCTTGTCCTTCACCTTTGTTTGCCTAGAAGAACTGCCTCTACTGAAACCAGGAAGGTTGGACTTGCCTAACGCCTGCATGTTTTTATCTATTTTGACTGCAATATCTTGTGTTGACTTGAGGTCACGGGGTTCCTTATCTCTAAGCTGGTATCTCATTTCCCCTCCAAAGGCCTCTACATAGTAAATCAATATAGCATCCGCTGGAGGTTTGATGTCTGTGTGCATGCTAGAGACAAGTTCATTAAATTTCTGATTGAACTCATCCATTGTTTCAATCTCATTCTTCTTGATTGAGTTAAGGGCTGCTGACAACTGATGGTGATCTTTCTTTTCCCCCAATTTTTCTATGAAGGCATCTGTAAGATCTTTGAGCATTTTGAATTTGTTGTCAGGGATATCTTCGTACCAATCTAAGGCAATATCTTCTAAGGATAGAACAAAAAATTTCATCCTTACATCCTCATAGTCATGGGTTGCACACCATTTGTTAGTACATCTCATGAAAGCTTTGATATGCATTTTGGATGATATAGCATTATTTCCTTGGAAACTAGGAAACTTTTCAAGAGCTTTTTCAGGGAGAGCATGTGGATAATTATCAATTGCAGTAAAGTCACATTTATCATATATAGCTATTTCTGAAGTAAATATTTTATTGACAAAGAGAAGGTGAATATCAGAAATGGACTCTATTCCTAAATGACTAAGTACTCTACAATAAGAGGCTTTGGCTAACCTCCTTCGATAAACCTTTTCAGGTTCAGGAATGAGGTTAAGTAGGCCTTCTGAGTTCCTCCTAGTAGAATACTTAGTTAAATTGGAAATAAGTGGAGTCATGATATGGTTGAGTCTATTTCTAATAAACTACAAGCATCAAAAGAAAACTAAGTAAAATAAAAGGAAAAACAAGTCGTGATCTAGGAATAGAAAGGTTTATCCCTGACAATGGTGCCAAAAATGTTGTTGTCCTTATACACACCTGGGGTAACATGGAAGAAAACTTCAATCCACTTGGTGTGTCCTTGGCAGAAAGTATCGATTCAAGGTGTTGTCACCTGATCCTGAACTCCTCCGTCTAGGCCAACACCTAGCGAAGCCAATGGGGGTAGTCTCTATAAAAATAATCTAAGGCTTTGTAACTAAGAAAGTAAAAGCACTTAAGTCTAGGAGTTTGTTGCTTGAAATAAAACTTGATCAATTAACATTTAGCATTCATCATCATCATCATAATAATAAAGTACTTTCTCATAAACATGCATAAATCAAAGGATACAAGATCTGCAAGATTTAAGCATAAAAGTTAGACAAAATGCATAAATGTAAATATTGCTCACATAAGATAAAAATATATACCAATTACCAGTGCCTTCAATGGAGTCATGGGCAATGTAGATCAGAAGTTTTATTAAGGTAAATTGATGTTCATTTAGTGAGAAGATTTGGCCCCTTTGGAGGCTATCTCTTTGCTTGGAACTTGCGGAGAGTTTAACGAAACTCAAATGGTCTCACCAATAAAATCACTAAAAGTGTTGGATGCCCAAAACGGGTGGGAAGCTAGGTCCCGAGAGGGCCTGCCTTACTTTGTAGGTCACTTTTAGGCGTTTTCCTCACATCAAGCTAACTACTTCAGAGATTGTCATAATTAGACTACAAACAAGGTTCAATTACTTTGCAATACTTTGAAAGAAAGATAGAAACATGTACCCTACTTTGTAGAGAAAAAATTGCACAAATACTTGAAAAAGAGCAAGATTTGTTGCAACACATAGATTTAGTACCCTGCTTTGTAGTTGAGAGATAAATTACAAGATACTTTAGAAATTAAACAAGGTTGCAAGATTTTATTGCTAAAAAAGACTTGAAGCAAACTGAACTAAGCATGCATAAGAGATTTAGGATTCCTTTAATTAGCATGAATGGAATTATGAGTGTTTATTGTGTGTTAGATGTACTTGACTTGTGTGTTTTATTAATATATTAAAGCATGCAATAAGAACGCCAAACCAAGAACACAAATTCCCCTAATGGAGATGGAGAAACTGGGCACAAAGGGCCCGCTTTTATTGCAACTATTACAACACAGAACAAAGGTTCTCTTTGAGATTTTAACTTTAGGAAAGAAAAGAGATCCTTATAATTGGATCATTAGAAGAAAGTACAAGAAAGAAGAAGAAAAAGGGAAACTTTGTTGATGAAGTTAAAACCCCCCAGGGTGCCCTGAAAGTCTCGATTTCGCCAAAATTTGGCAGAATATCCCCTTGGACCTTTTATTGCTGCAAAAAAACAGCAAGCAAAGTAAGTTAGAAACTGATGAAAATAATTTTAAAACTAAATTTTTTTTATCAATTTTTTTCGGAAATATTTCAAAGGCAAAACTGCAATTTTTGGGACTTTTTTGACACTTAGCACGAACCTAACCTAGGCTCTTCTAGTTGTTTTTGTTTGCTGTTTAAAAAAAAAAAAACATAGGGAAGCTATATAGCTTGATATTGAAATTAAAACAGAGCAATAGACTGATCTAAGATCTAGGTGAAAATAGACCAAAAATTGCTTAAAAATGAACTAGATCTACTTCTTTAAATTGACAAAATTATAACTAGATCTAGAAAGTGAATGCATGCAGCCTTTAGATATTAAAAATGAACTTTAAGACTGATCTAAGCAACATGCAACCAAAGAAAATAGAGAGGGGAAAGAAATTTATCAAATTTTTGGAGTTTCCGCTTGAGCCTGGAACACTTGGGCTATGGGGTTCTCTTGATGAAGAGTAGAGGGAGCTCGATATTTGAAACTCTTGGAAAATGACAGTTGAAGAAACAACATGTCAATACTCCAAGATTGAAGAACCTACAACAATGTACTTCAATCCTACAAAAAACTTGTTAAAGGTATTCCCTACACAACAATGCTCAAACATGCATGTTAGTTTAACCGAAAACGAAGCATGCAATGTAAAAGTCTATGAGATAAGGAAGAAACAAGATGAATCAAACTAGATTTATCTTATCCTACTGTATGATAGCATACCTTCAAAGCCTTGCAAATTAAATACAAAATTTAAATACAAGATACATGTTACGTCATGAAGAAAATGGCACTAGATCAAAGCATCCACACATAGCATCCACAACATTTGAACTCCAAAGTCTTTATTATTCCAATGAAAGATTAAAACAATAGTACAATGCTTGCCCAAAAACGAACTAGTTTAGGGAGAGTTCGAACTTTCTTATAAATCAAATGAGGTGACACTTCCAAAGAGGGGATACGCATTAGGGTTTAGGAATGCGTGAGTGAAAGGGGAGTGGCGCATTAGTGAAGGGAGAGATGCGTAGGAGATGAGGGGAGTGATGTGAAGGTGTAGTAGGGTGAAGGGGAGTGGAAGTGAGGGTAAGTGGGGATAAGTGGGAGTGAACATGAGTGGAGTGGAGTGAGAGGGGAGTGAAGTGAGTGTTTAGAGATGCATGGGCACTTTGGGATGTGCGCCACTCCTCTACAATGTGCCACTTAGGATTGTGGGGTTGAGTTCCCACATTGGGATCTCCCCCATGTCCACATCACCTCATGAAGTCGACCTCACATTTAGATTAACTCTCCTTGGGATTCCAGTCAACTGGGGACATGAAAAAACATGTTTTTGACATGTTCCCCAGTTCTCCTAAAATTTAGGAAATGAATTTAATTACCCCTTTTCCATAATTTTCGAGTAATTTTGATTTTTTTAGTGATAATAATCACTTTTTTGTCTCGAAAGATGGGAAATAGGGGTTTACATGATACTCTGGACTGGAAAATGACCATAAATATGGCATATGACAATGTTTGGTGCCATATTTTTACAATTTATTGACTCAGAATAAAAAAATTCCATTTTTGTGGGAATTTAATTAATTCACTAAAACTTAAAAAAAAAACCTATCAAACCTAGTTGCAATTTCCAAATGACTAAATCAAGATGTCCTAGTACGAGCTCATATACATTTAGACACTAGACATTGAATTTTCCATGCTAAGGCCTAATCACCAGCACATACTCCAGATCTGGAGTTCATCTTCTGAGTGAAAAAACTTATAAATTATTTAATCGCTCACAAAGGCAAGCAGAAAAAATAATTAACATGTAAAAAAAACACTCTAGAGTATATGTTCGTTCCTAGGTCTTAGGTGGCCAATCGCCTTTTACAATATCTCATACTTAGGACATTTATTACAATGGTGAAAATGCGGAAAACAATGGTCTTTTGCAAGACCAACTGAACTCTGAATTATGTCATATGAGCACTGATTACTCATTCTCTGGCGGATCTTCAGGAAATCTAGCTTGTGCAAACTGGTGGATAACAGACCCTACAAGCATAAAAATTCTAGTTTATTTTAGATTAAGCATTCTTTTTAATGGCTTGATTTACTCATGGGATATGGTGGTGAAACTAGTGATGTTATAAGAGAAAAAAAAAGGATAAAAATACAAAACTTGAAAGAAAAATTACTTCTAATCCAAAAACAAAGTTTTATAACTAACTCTTTGTAACCAACTTTTCTTTAACTAACTTTTTCAAGATCTTGTAAAGAAACCTAAAACATACTTTCGCTTGACTACAAACTACTTATGTTTCAAGAAATCAAGAAAGAACTTAAAAAAAAAACTCTTTTTCCTTTTTCACATAACCAACTCTATTACTAAACTGAAAATATACTTTTTTTTTTTTTTAAATTGACTTAAAGAGAAAAAATGAAAGAAATCTTTTTTCTTTTTTCAAAGCAAGTGAAAGGGGTAAAAAGAACACTAAAACAAAACTGAAAAAAAATCTTTAGCCCACTGTGGATAGTAGGGAATAAATCAAGAAACCAAGAAGGCAGATCTACAATTCAATACCTTTATCAAAACCATTTCAAAAGTAAACACAAGAAAAACAAGAAGACAAGTAAAATGAACTCTAAACCCAGGCTATGGCTGTAAACAGAGACTCTGGACTGATCCAAGAAAACCATGAAAAGTGTAAACTTGAATCAGGAAAGAGGAAAACTCCCTCTTTTTAAAAAAATTCTTGAAACAGAGATGCGGGTTGTTGCATTAGAATCCTGTGTATGTACGCGGGTTGTTTACTGAGCAGAGAACGTATGTACGTGGGATGACTCAAGACAGGGCATATACACCTCGGTATCTTTCCAAAAAATAAAAGATTAGGTAGTATTACGAGGAAGAGACAACTGGTATAGCACCTGAAGGTGACCAAAATCCCTTGATAGACTCAGAAAATTCGATAGAAACATGAAAGGTAAACAAACCAATAAAACAACCCAAAATCCCCTCAAAACCCTAGAGGCTTCCCGAGTATGGTCAATATTTCTGCTAGCGGGAAACCCCCTCCTTTAACTACACCAGGGTTCATAATGTAGGCATAGCGAATAACTGTCTAAAAGCTAATCAATTCTCTATACTACCCCAAACATACCAAAACTAATATAACAAAATCAAAGAGAATAGATCGGGTAAATATACCTTTGATCCCACGTCTGGTGATGATCTCCTCACGCTTGGAAGTTCCACTGACTGTACGTCTCCATCGAGGGTTGACCTGCATCCAAAGATTTAAAAACAAAGAACTACAAGCATGTTATTTCATATATAAGTTAGGGTTAGATGTTAGAATGTCAAGCATAAATCAATAAAAGTATTCAAGACACCATCATTTGGGACATGAAAATGTAATTCTTTTATTCATAACACAAATATTATGCCTTTAAGATCTAAGTCGGCCACCGTTCCAAGAACCTGGTCTAGGCTCCTCTTAACCTTCTTATCTCTTCTATAGGAAGGAATGGGTTAAATGGAGGAAGAAGGGGCTAGTGAGGGAATGCTGAGGTAATTTCTCACAAAAGGCAACAATATCTTGGGCAAGGAGGGGAAGTGAAATCGGGAAGAGTTTCACTGTTCTTATGCTTAGATGTGAAATGAGACCCCAACACCTCCTTTTATATGAAAAAAGGATGGTTATTCGATTGAGTGACGGGCTATAGCAGGTGGATTAGTTGGGAAACTACCAATATCCCGTAAATTTCAAGGAATTCCTTGCAACTTTTGCAAGTATATGCGGGTTGTAATGGTGCAACATTCGTACGTATGCGAGTTGTAGTGGTGCAGCAAGCGTATGTACGCGGGAAGTAATGGTGCAGGGCATGTACATCTTCTAAAAAGTGGTTTTTTAAGAAGAGCTACTCAACACTGCTTTGGAAAAATATGCAAGTAATAGGGCCAAGGCCATGTATGCATGAATATGGAAATTTCGGGCTATAAAAATCATACAGAATAACAACAATTAATTATATGCAACGTCACACAAGAAATAAACCCATATCAAACATAGATAATTAAGTACACAGTAAATTATATAAGCACATAAATGACACTTATATTTTTATAAAGAGTCACCAACTGCATGTAGAGCTCAGAAATTCCTCCCAACCATATACTTTGTTGCTCATATACTTTCATCAACATGTTTCCCCTAAGTTGGGGATTAAAATCCACCAGGGAAAAAGGATTCCTTATGCTATGATAAGGTCTGATAATCAATAGAATTTCTCTATCCAAGGTGCTCAAATGCTACAACTATCCTACAATCTCTCATTCCCCACATGCCTGTCCCACCCTAGGAAGTGTGCCCCTTCTTTTCTCAACAGTTCCTTGACTAGCCCACTTCCCTTCCAAGGATTCAACAATAATTTGGATAGGAAGTCTCAGAGCCCTATAAATAATGCCCAGTGCATTAGGGAAAAATTCCTAGCAAATCTCTCACTTGGAGAGAATGCTCACGAGCCTGACAACTCGATTCTTTGATGGAAAATATCTCACCTAGAGAGAATTATCATGGGCCTAACAACCTGCCTCTTTGACAAAAATTCTCTCACTTGGAGAGAATGGTCATGGGCCTGACAACCCACCTCTTCGATAACAAGAATCTAGTTACTAGATGGAAAAAACCCTTTCCAAGATTTTCTCCGCAGATAAAGTAATGGTCGTTCCCCATTCATATGGTCCGACCGATGAAGAAAAGTGAGCGATCTCCCGAAAATACACAAATTTTTAGTCATATATTATCATGTTCATAACTGGACATTTGTCACCTTTAGAATTAGCTTTAACCACTTGGTGATATGTTCCCATCCCTTGATAAATTAGGATAAATAAATATCCATAAATTATACATTTTATAAATATTAATAAAATATTCCCTTGGACTTAAGCCCCCCTTTTCTCTTTTGAGTGGATTTTGTCCCCCCATCTATTTTTGTCTGATTGGTCTACGTGAAATGATGTGATTTTATTGATAATTTAAGTGTGATTACATTTTACAAGGATAGTCACACTGACCTTTTTGCATTTAGGCTCACTAGCCCAATAACCACACGCAAACTCTCTGGCCTCAAATACATATACATATGTTTATACAAAACTTGGTCAGATGCACACTTCAAGGTAATCCTCACAAACTTACTTAAGTGCATGCAACACTATGGAATGTGTGCACCCTTCCCTTGATGCACAATCCACATGCAATTACTCAGGTGCATGCAACATTATAGAATGTGTGCATTCTTTCTTTAGAAAAAAATCCTTGCCAACTACTCAAGTGTGCACAAAAATGAAACAAAAATTGGTGCCAATGCCTCACCAACCTATATGTACATTTACATTTTCATTTACAATTGGGGTTCATATTAGGGGCATTGCATTCCCATCCCCCTTATATATTCATTGTTCTTAGTGAATTATATACACATGCACCTACAAAAACTTCAAAAGTCTTCAAAATGATGCAGATACTCTTCTCGCATAACATCCCCACCCTCCCAAATTGCATCCCCAGGACCGTACCAGGTCCATTGGACATTTACTAGCTCCATGGCTCGTTTCTGGAGCTATTTTATTTTCTAATCCAATATGCAAACTGGTTGCACTCGAAAATCGCCTTTTGGGTCCACTTGTATCACATTCCAATCAATGACATGATTAGCATCAGGTACTTACTTTTTGAGAAAAGATACATGGGAAACATTAGGAATACACAAGGATGTAGGCAGTGCAAGCATATATGCGACAGGACCAATCCTCTCTAGTATTTCAAATGGTCCACAATAGCGTGCTTCCATCTTAGAACATTTTCCCAACTTCAGGGAATTGCGTCTTGCTTTTATTTTCAAGAACACATGGTCACCCACTTTAAAATCTATGTGGTTTCTGCCTTTATATGTGCAACTTTTTTGCATGTCTTGGCCAACCTTTAAATTCTGCCTTATCTTCATCATCTTCTCTTCCATTTCCCAGAGAAGATCTGGCCCAACCATTGTGCAGTCTATTGGGTTGTCCCAACTCACTAGTGTGTTGCACTTTCTACCATAAAGTGTCTCAAATGGGCTCATCTTTAAAGGCTTTTGATACTCATTGTTATAACCAAAGTCTATCAAAGGTAAATATTTTTCCCACTACATCGGTTCTCCATCACTTACATTCTTAGCATATATTCTATCACTTGATTTACCCTTTCTGTTTTCCCATCCGACTTTGGATGACAGGTTGTGCTAAAATTCAGATTTGTGCCAATTAGTTTGAATAACCCTCTCCAAAAATTCGATGTGAACTTGGGATATTTGTCAAGAACAATTTTCTTAGGTACACCATGCATCCTAGAAATACCTCTCATATATATATCAACAATGTTGGCTTCCTTGTGAGTTGAATTTACTGGAATAAAAATGGGCAGCTTTAGTAAGATTATCCACCACTACCATAATATAATCATGTTTCTTAGCAGTCCTAGGTAGCTTAGAAATGAAATCCGTAGTTACAACTTCCCATTTCCACTCAGGAATGGGAAAAGACTATAGAAAACTAGTTGGGTGTTTGTGGTGAACCTTAACCTTTTGACATTCAATGAATCTAGCAATAAAATAAGCAACCTTTGTTTTCATGCTTGGCCAATAGTATTTCTTTTTGATATTTGCAATTGTATTTTGATAGCCTAGGTTCCCAACATAAGGAAATTTATGCATCTCTGACAGTAACATATTTTTCAACTCCTGATCATTTGGCACGTAAACTCTGCACCTATATGTGATGATTCCATCCTCTTTTAGCTCATAACCTTCAAATTTCCGTTGCAATTTACCTTGCTGTAAATTTTCCTTTATGTACACATAACATTGATTTGATTTGGAAACATCTAAAATTTTGTCACTCAAATATGATATGTACATACTATTGGTTGTAGCATGCATCTCATTCACCCTCCTACTGAGTGTGTTATCCACCTTGTTCTCCTTTCCTTTGATATGCTTGATATCAAAGTCATACTCACTGAGGAATTCCAGCCATCTTCTTTGTCTAGAATTTAAACTTGGTTGTCCAAAAAAATATTTCAGACCACTATGATTTATCCTCAGCTCGAATATTTTCCCCATGAGGTATTTCCTCCACATATTCAAGGAATGAACTATGGATTCCAATTCAAATCATGAGTAGCATAGTGCCTTTCATGCTCTTTTAATTTCCTTGATTTGTAGCATACCACATTCCCATTCTGAAAAAGGAATCCACCAAGCGCTTCCTTGCATGCATTAGTGCACACAATGAAGTCTTCATTAGGAACATCAATTCTTAAAATTGATGCACTTGTCAAAAAAAAATTCAAGTGTTGAAAACTCCTTACACAATCTAGAGTCCATTCAAATCACACACCTTTATTTTGCAAGGATGTAACTGGGTGTGCAATCTTTGAGAATCCTTCAATAAACCTTTGGTAGTACCTTACAAGTCCCACGAAGGATCTCACCGCTGCGACATTCCTTGGTGTTGGCCATCCTTCAATGGATTTTATATTCTCTGGGTGTCCACGACTATGCCTTCCTATGAAATGATATGACCCAAGTAATGAATCTATCTCTGGTAGAATGAGCACTTGCTCAACTTTACATACAATTAACGTTCTTTTAGTACTTGCAACACCCTCATGTTATAAGCTAAATCTATTCGTTTGGACAGATCCGACCTATCCGTATGTGAAGCTAGTTATAGCATTTTTGATAGCTTGGCACGAGGTAGAGACTACCAACACCTCAGGTGCTCCTTCGATTGAGGCGGTAATGAAGGGGAAAAAAGAGAGGTCAAAGACTTACAAGAAGTCTTTCTCAGCACCACCCACCCTAGGTGTTGTCCTCCCTTAGCTTCCTGGATGGACAAAATGGTATGGGGTGTGAAAATTATGGAAATTAGGATGAAAATAAGTTCTCTGATTTTTTGGACAACAAACTAAATAAAGAGAAAAACGAGTTGTTCACTCCCTTAAAGCGTTGGAAAATGACCTAGAATGGGTCCCTGGGGTAAATTGGTGTCCTGGACAATTAACCAATGGATGCCTCAAGTGAAAGAGTGAAACATGAGCTTAAAAGATACATCCAAGTCCTTTTAAATGGTTGTAAATTGTGAACAACAAGCTTTTCGAAGCTTTTAAGACAGGGAAACAAGCCCAGAATGGCTTGATACCCCCCGGGTGATCTGTGAAGTGATCCCAGAAGATTGTTAAATCAAAAGGGGGTTGTAAAAGGGGATGAAAAACCTTTATACAAGCTGTTACAACTATGATATAAGGGAAATTATTCACAACTTCAATTTTCGGTTCGAGGGTGAAGGGTGGACTGACGAAAGGTTGCCTTTAAAAGTATTTTATTAGTGAATTTTTAGTTTTTTAACACATGCCTTGGCCACCACATTGTTTTGAAGGTTATCCTGATCAAGAAAACACATCTTGGAACTGTGTCAACCATTATAAGAAGAGTAGTCCTAGAAGACCATGGTGGTTAGGTTAAAGAGTGCCCCATGTAATTCAGAGAAGCAAAGATTAGCCACTTCTCGTCACTAGCGTTTTCAGGCTCTTAATGCCACTTGGATGGAAGAAGGATACCTGCAAAAAGGAAGAGGCCTAGGACCCCCCTAAAGGTAGTTTTAGCTGAGCTTACCCAAGCAGAGTAGTATTCCAACCAAGCTAAGATAATCAACTCCTTGATCGTGTGGTACTAAGGAAATACCACTCGACTTGTACTAACTAGACAACTTCCGAGGCGCTCCTAATGAAGACTCCTCGGCTTTGACTCTTGGTATCCTAAAAAATTGAAATTTCTTGAGATGAAACACTAGGCCATCCACGTGGAAAGGTCACGTATTTCTTTTAAAATCATGCCTCCTGGTTACTAAATTTGAAATCTATCTAAAAGTATATACAAAAAATAAGTAAATAGGTAGGTGAAATATATGTCACGGCTAAATAATATGTATATGTATGTAGCTAAATAGTATAAGTTTGTTTTGAGTGTATGGGGCAGACCTTTGAATTGTTTTCAAGTATTTTGTGGCTTTTTGCATGTATTTAGCTTATTGATTTTTGTATGGACCCTTTAGGGGCAGCCACCTGTAGATTAGTGAATGAAAATTATATAATGAAAATATGACCAGATTAACTAATTACAAGTAATGATTACAGCATTCAACCCAAAGAGATGGGTTGAGGCTCTTTGCAAGCGGCAAGGCCACCATGTGCATGAAAGCCCCAATTGACTCCTTGTATGGGGATTGGAAGTTTAGTGTTTGAAATATAAAAATTGTGATGATTATCTGCGCAAGTATAGATCAGATTTTTGAACATAAATTCACAAGTAAACTACTCAATCTATCTACACAAATTAATCATATCAACATTGGTATGTGTGCCAAAATTTTTGGAATGAGTGCAAGTGATATATAAAGTGAATATGAGAGTGATTGGGTAGATTTACCGATCAAATTAGATGTTTTTCTTCGCTATCATGCTGGCCCCTTTGCCTCAAACATGTCTTTAGGTGGTCCCCAACCACTTAGGAGAAGTATAATAGATGACCGGTTATGTCCTTGTAGGAAAACAACAAAATTTTAGTATTTATGTATGGAAAAAATGAATTAAATGTAACAAAAATTTGCACATAAAAGGTATATAACAACCAACTAAGATGGCTGTCCCGTGGGGGGAAATTGACCAAAATGACCAATTTTCCTATTTGGGACAACATGGTTAATGGTAGGGAAACATAACAGAAATATACATGAATGAAAAGAGAAATCAAACAAGTATGAACAACCAACTAAGGGGCCTATTTGAGGGTTGTCCTAAGGGGCCCTAGAACTCCCAACCACTAGATAAGGCTGAAAATAACTGAGTACTTCAAAAAATTTGCACTAAAACACATCAAACAAGTTAAACCTAAGGAAGCAACAACAAACACCTAGCTAACCAATCCCTCCTAGAGATAGCTAACATAACAAGATTTGCTTCTACCCCTCAACCCTTAACCAACAAGTGACACATCCAACAACTAAACTCTAACAAGTATCACACACACAAAGAGTCTTGGAAAAGTTCAGCAGAGCTTTGTTACTATATTCATCCTCCTTTTTTTTACAATTCCAACCCTCTTATTTATAAAGGAGAGGTGGAGGCTTAGGGTTAGGTCACAAGACACTTGTCACTTTTGGAAAAGTGACAAGTGGACTAACCCTAAAGTCTTTTTGTCTATTTTTCCAAAAAGTAATCCTATCCAAAATGTATCTTATCCAAAAGGGATCTTATCCTAAAGTGAACCTTATCCAAAAATGGAATCAAATCATATTTGATTTCAACCTTTAGTTACAATGAATACATGCCAAAAACAAACTTATGCGAGACTGCATATTACAAAAAGTCATTTTTCATATAATGAAAAAAATTGATATGCCACCTCATCATTTTCCTTAGGATTTGTGCCACCCCAAAGGATCGTTGATTGCTGCCATGTTTTTCAGATGTAGATGAGGTGGTTTAGGACAATTCCATGCCATCCATGGCTTCTAGATTCACCGGGATGAAGCCCCAAGGTGTGGGGAATTTGTAGAGCTGCTTAGGAGGGCAAGGGGCCTTTAGGCTTTGGTCATTGTAAGTAAGGAAATGACCATTGTTCATGCACTTTTCAGACCTGATTATACCCCCCCTTTGCTTCCTATAAGTTTCCTTGTGAGTTGGCTGAAGCATGGCTTTGATTTGGGCTTGTTTCGGTGAGGGGACCCCCTTGGAAAAAACCTTGATAGGATATTACTCTATACCAAATAGCCAAAAAACCGTTCTTTATTGTTCCCATGATGTATCTCTATCCTCTACCTTTCCACTTCCTTTCATTTGACACAAATCCAACTTTAGATGAGTAAGATATGGCCCCAGGAAGGTACGTGGAGGGAGCCGGTTGGGAGACTGATCACGGAAATTTTTAAAGTTGGTGAAGGGGCCCGCGGGGTATGGAGGAGGTGGTGGGAGGGAGGAGGAGAGGAGAGGGGTGGTGAGTGGGGATGAGGGTAGAGAAGAGTGGAGTTTTGGGAGGCCGCATGGAGAATGGGAGGAGGAATATGGGGGTTGGGGCTTCGAATGGGTTTGCGCACAGGTGGGAGGAAGGGGGGAGGTTTGGGAGTGTGGGCATAGGGAAGAGTGGAGGGGGCTAGTTGGTGCACGCGTGTAGAGGGAGATGGGAGCAGTGGAGGTGAAAGGAGGAGAGGAGAGAGCTAGGCGTAGTGGGGAGGAGCTATACTAAGCACATAGGCATGGAGGCCGAGGAGTCGAGTAAGGGGAGAGGAATGGGTGTAGACTGGTGGGAGGAAGGGGATGGAAGATTTTGGAGGTGGGTGGAGGAGTAGTTTCTAGGGGTGTCACACACAAAAAGGAGGAGGGAGCAGGGGAAAGGCCATGCACATAGGTGATGGGAAGAGGAGGGTGTGCGCGAGAGGAAGGAGTGGAGGGAGGAGGGAGGTTATGGGGGACGAGTTGGTGTGGTGGTGGAGAGGAGGTTGCATGTAGGAATGGGAAGGACGTGGAGGTTTTGTAGAGGTAGTGGTTGTGAGGGGCTGGTGGTGGCACCCGTGCGGTGGACGGGTGCCCAACCACCACCACCAAAATTAATTTTCAATTTTTTTTTTATTAAGTGGGTTTTCACTATAGTTTAGGAACGAGAGGTCATGGGTTCAAAGCCCCTCCTTTCCTATTCAATTTATGGGTCATTTCTGGGCAATTCTGAGAAAAGGAAAAAGAAGGGGGCTATGGTTCAAAGCCCAAGGCCTACTCATGGCCATGCACAGGCCTACAATGTAAGTCCAACTCAGAAATTTAAATATCTAAAGGGGCCATGGAGGCTTGGGCCTGGTGCCCAAGAGGGGTTCAAATCCCCTCACCTTTGGATCTTTTGCAGACACAAAAATAATTGATTTCAACAACCGAAAAACATGGACCAACAAATATCACATGAAATCTGAACCAGTACTGAGACAAACATCCTGAAGGCAGAAATACACTCTTCTATGCACACATTTCACCACACCCAACAAGTTTTTTTCCATTGAAATGGGACTGAATGGGGGTTTTCCTGGCTCAATGTCTGAAGATTGTTGCATGGTGTTGGCTGGCTGCCCATTGCAGAGCTGCCCTTGCTGCCAGGAGACCTCCTTCTTCTGCCATGGAAGCATGTTGTAGAGCTCCGCTTCCCCTTGGAAAAAATGACAAAATGGATCGAGAGAGGGGAGAGGGGGGGGGTTTGTATTTTCCAATTAAAAAGAAAAAAAAACAATTCCCCAAAAATTGCATGAGGAGGCTGTGTGTCTTCTCCTCCATTTTCCATAATTTTTGATTTTTTTATTATAAAGTTTTCCAATTATTTTTTAATATTTCTTGAAAACTGTGCAAGTCAAAGTTTGAATTTGACTTTAACTTTGAACTTTCTAATTTTGACTTAGCCCCAAATTTTTTCTAGATGAGATAGAGTCGGAATGCCACCTCTGCCCTCAATTTCGGCCTAGAACAGTGGTTGCTTAAAACCCCTGACTTACTGGTGGGCCCACATGACACCCAATCTTGCGAAAGGTGCCAAACCGCCATACGATATCCAATCAAGGAAAATGAGGTACTGTCACAAAGGTATCGACGAGTAATTTGATGAGGTGGCCATAGACATGTGTGTGTTGAGGCCATTAATGGTTGTTTTATCTATCATGAAACCTTTCCATGCAAGCTGGTTGTCCCCCTTTTCCCGAAATAGTTGACCAACTTGTGCTAGCTCTAACCGGGCCATTCGAGGTCGGAATGAGGAAAATGAGGAGTCGTTGGAAAGGTATTTGAGTCTATTATAGTTTGAAATCATTGAGTCTCTTATTTAAAACTCTTTACTAACACTTATAAACCCCGAAGCACTTGGTCATGATCTTGCGAAAGCTCGTTCTTACCAACTGGGGGTGGAAACCAAGCACGCGATATACCGTTGGAAAGGTTTCACACTTCCCTACACCATGTCTAGGTTTTATTTTCCTTTTGAAACAACAATATGAATACAATCATACCAATATGTCACAACTATTGTTTTTGGCCATTCGGGTGATGCTAGCTTTGCGTTCTCCGTACGGGGTCATACGGACTCAAAATCGGGCTCATGAAATCCTGTTGGAAAGCTTGTCCTGATCCCTACAACATGGAAGCATTGTTTTCCCCTAATTTTGACCAGATTTCATCTAATCCTTTGCGAAAGGACCCCGTCCCCAAGAGACCCACCTAGTGACAGGCAAAGGGGGCCAATGTTAAAATTCTTGTAAACTGCGTGCTTATCTCATGAAACCTGAACCGAAAAGTCTTGACATGTGGAAGAAATGACGTGGGAGGGTCCAAAACCCCATGAAGGTAGCCAAATGATATTATTTCAAGGGTAGAGGCCATAGTAACTATGACCTCCTCCACTGTCTTAGACTGGAACCATAGCACCAAGGGATGTTTGTGGAGCAATGACTGTGTAAAACACAATGCTGAGCCCACAAAAAAAATTTGGGTCAAAATTATTTGCGCCGGAGGGGAAATGCCTTCCAAAGCATGTAGAACAATGGGATCACCCATGTGGCAGGAGGGAATACTTGGTGGAAATTTATACTTTCAAAGTGACCGATGTGGCTGAGGGGGGAAAAATTCAACTATAGTAGAAGGACCATTTTTAACGTTAGGGATAAACGAAGAATGAAAGTGGTGTAGTAAAGATATACAATATAATTTATACTGAGATTCACATAATATAGAAGAATGGGAATAATGACCCAGGTTTTGTTGAGCAATGTGGCCCAAGTGACACAGGTCCCTCACCCATATTATGGTTTAACTATGAGAATCGAGGCTTAAGGTGAACCTTGGCTCAACACAAAGTCTCATGCATCCCTTTGATTCTCGACATACAAACAAGAAAACAGGGATTTTTTGAAATCCGTGACCCACTGAAGGAAAACTAGCAAGAAAACCAGTCATACAAGGGATTAAAGAAATATAAAAAACCTTTGGCAGTAGGTGCTAAAATATCAAGTGATCACAAGTGATGGAACTTTGTAGGAAAATGACTGTTGCTTGGAAAAATCAGATTGTAAGTGTTCAGGTAAAGTGCAGTTGCAATCACATAGATATGTTAGCCATCATGCCATCATGGTTTTCAGCTTCACCAGAGAATGATATGCTACCTCCTTAGACTTTCCTTGCTGACTTTGATTAAATAACAATCAGTTTTACTCCTATTTAAGATGAAATTAAGACAGATTTTCCCAAAATGCCAAGTATGATAAAAGGGATCCTAGGAGTTCATTCTTTTCAAACAACCATCCAACAATAAGAACAATACTCTTCCCATTGAACACCAGACAAACCAAAAAGAATACAACCTATGACATTAAAATGAAAAAGACCAAAACCAAGGGAAAAATCAAAGAGGGGCTTATACTCCAAATTCAGAACCTAACAAGAAAGAAGACTCAAAACTGAAACCAAGCAGGCAAAAAGGCTCAAGATTGAAACCAAGGGGGAAAAAGGCTCAAGATTAAAAACAAGGGGATATATACAAGCATGAAAAGGAAACATCAAATACATACAAGAAGTAAAATCAACAACAATGAATACATACAAACAAAAAAAGAACAAATGGTGACTTATGTACAAGATGACGAGGCCTCTTAGGAGAAAACGAACTTTAGGTGATGACCATTCATAGGGAATTCAAGTGGTTCGCCATCCAAGGTTTTTAATTTGAAAGAATTTGTCCCTAAGACTTCATAGATTGTGTAAGGACCCAACCATAAAGAATCAAACTTGCGATGTTTGGATGGGGCCTCGTGTGCTTTGTCCCACAGTAAGACATCATCTCCTACTTAATTTACCATTGTGGCTCTTTTATTAAAGGAACGTTTAACAATGTCTTGCTTCTTTTGGAGGTGTTGGAATGCGTCCTTTCTTACCTCTTCTATTTTGACGAGTGTGTCTAAACGATGTTGTAACGGTTGGAAATAATCTTTTTCCTTAGCAATAGCCAATCTCAAGGATGGAATATATAAGTGAACATGCAGGACAATAGGCGCTCCATATACTAGAGTGTAAGGAATTTTACCCGTTGTTGTCTTAGGGGTTATACGATCAACCCATAAAGAAAATTTTATCTTTGTCTTCCAATCACGCTTGTTATCCTTGACTATCCTCTTAAGGATCCAAATCATATTTTTATTAGTGGATTCGGCCAATCCATTACCCTGGGGGTAATAGGTGGAAAATCGAAAACATTAGATGCCATATGTAACACCAAGGTGGAGCATGACATCAGACATGAAAGCTGATCCATTATTAGTTAATATCTCAACAGGGGTTCCAAAACAGGATAAAATGTTATGTTCAACGAATTCTACCACCTGTTGACTCATAGCGTTCCTAAGAGCGATTGCTTAAGCCCAATTTGTAAAGTAGTATGTAGCTATTAAGATGAATACATGACTAGTGATGGAAGGTGGTGAAACTGGCCCAATAAAGTCCATGCCCCATCTTGTGAAAGGGACTTGAACTCCAATAGGACTAAGAGGCAAGGCATCTAAATTTTTCTTCCTAGTGAAGCATTGGAAAGCTTCGCATTTTCGAACTAGTAAATGGGAATCTTTGTGAAGTGAAGGCCAAAAGTAACCTAAATGTAAAACTTTTGTTGCAGTGGTTTTGGATAAAAAGTGACCTCCACAAACCCTAGAATGGCATTGTTCAAGTGCCATTTGGGCTTGTATAGGAGTCAAGCATTGCGACAAAACCCCATCAAGGTTTCTTCGGTAATAGATTTGGTCATGTAAAACATATCAGACAACTTGTAAACAAAGTGTTAGTTTGGCTTTAGTCGATGTTCAGTGGGAAAACACCATTGACCAGAAAATATACGATAAGCCCATACCATGGTTGTGAGGCTAACTCAATTTCATTAACCAGTTCTTTGAAAGAAATCAAGTCATCTACTTGAGGTGGTTCAGCTATGACCGAGGGGTGGGATTGTGTTAGCAATTCAGCCAAACCCGTTCCCCTTATGGTTTTCTTTAGTTTAATTTCCAAGTCATACTCTTTCATGCGCATGATCCATTTGGACCACTTACTATGCAATTCAATTTGATTCAAGGCAGTGACTAAGAGAGATGTAGGCACAAAAACCTGAACTTTATGGCCTTTGATGTAATGTTGAAATTCCTCCAAGGATTTATACAAATAATAACCATGTTTCTCTAGTGTAGAATAGTTCAGTTGCTGTGTCTTCAAATTTTGGCTCACAAAGGCGATTGGCCTAAGATTTTCCTCATGATGCTTTAGAAATAAGATTGCAGAAATTGTCTCCTCTGATGACTTAATGTACATGAAAAAGTCTTTAGAGGGATTAGGACTGATTAATAGAGGCTCATAAGCAATGGATTGTTTAATGGATTCAAAAGCCTAATGAGTTGGGAGGACCCATTTGAACCGAATGTCCTTCTTCATAAGTTGATTTAGAGGTTTGACTACTTGAGTAAAATCAGGAATGAAGAGTCTTAGGAAGTTTATCTTTCCAAAGAAAGATTGCATTTCTTTTTTATTAGTAGGTAAGGGTAGATTTTTTATTTCTACCACTCTCTCAGGATCAACTTTGACACCTTCTCGATAGACGATATGACCTAAAATTTTTCCCTCCATAACACTGAAAATGGTCTTCTTAGGATTCAAAGATATGCCAAACTTACGACATCTAAGAAGAACATGCCTGAGGTGATTGTTGTGTCCTTTCCATCCTTCCAATGAGCAAAAGAAGGGCACTTGCAAGTCTAGTTGGGCTTACTAGACAGGACATAGGTTAGTGTATGAATCAAATGACTCAATCACATGAAATAAACAAACAACTAAGCTAACAAAAACTAAATAAATGAAACTAAAATGCATGAGGAAACTTGAACCAAAAATCAATCAAATGACCAATAATCTTGCCACCAATGGATAAGTTGTATTAGAAGTAAAACACCAAAGAGAAAGGAGGGCTTGTGGATCCCCTCTTCCTCCTAGGGAGGGATCTTGAGTCCCCTATGTGAGAGTTGTTCTTACAAATGGAAAACTAGAAAAGGAAATGGTGAAAAATCCAATATTATTCCCTCAAGAGGTGAGGTGAATAGCTTAATGAGATGTTGCTAGTATGCTCCTTGAAGAAAAGAGGTTTCTTGTAGGAGAATAGAGGCAACATAAAAATACAATGAGATTATTGAATTCATAGTGCACCCATGGCCTCTTTTTATAGCAAATCTTTGAGGCATTATCTAACAGGTCTTTAGTGTGAACAAGGGGCCCTTTAGGGCACCCTTGGGTCTTTGACCAACCCCCCATGCGGATTCAACTAGGATTTGAGGGTCAAATCAAATCGGGAGCTGAATCAGAAGTGGGTGAGGGGCCGACAAGAACCATAAATGCGTCTTTCACAGAAGTGCGTGACTTTGATCATACACAGTCACGCATCGGGCGCATGTGCGCTTTTTTGGCTTCTTTGTCATGTGCACATGTGCGCGCTTCCTGTAGTGTTTCTGCGCATGTAAATTTTATAACCAGTTGTATAGTTTGTGCCTTTTGGAGATGCATTTTTGGGGATGCAGGTGAGCTAATAGGTGTTTGGAGATGTTGTATTTCTGTAACCATATGCAGATGAAATTTTAGTAATAACATATGCCCCCTAATGTGTGAGGTTAGGAGAATATGTATAGCCGAAATACATCAATGTTTCTTCTACTGAAAGTACCATTGTAAGAAAGAGTGCTGAGAGGAAATGTAAGAGTGATCCGTTGGAGGGAGAGGGGAAACTGTGGGACCCAAAAATTTCTCTAGGGAGAGAAATAAAAACTGTATAAAAATGAGACGAGGATTCCCCATGCTCGTGTCATGTAACTCAAAAGAAATTTAAGACAATAACTGAAGTTGTATGTTGATGTAGATAACTGCAGTGCCCTCTAGGGCGGTTTGATAATGACAAATGAAAATTTTGATGGTGAACATACTCTGAAAAGAGACAAGGACGTCTCTAAGAAGTGTCGATGACTCGTAGGCATTGATGGCCTAGCAAATTTAGAGGTCTTCGGCTAGTATAAAAAAATTGCAATAGTCGCATAGTAAGACCCACCGTAACATGAGATTGTGTTGAATTCGAATGCTATGGGGGTCAACGATAATAGAGAGAAATTATGGTTCTCTATGTGCCATCCGAGGCTCCTCATTGTAAAGGTAATGAGAGTCAAGATATTTTCACCCTTCTAGAAACTGTGTTGATGTCAACAGAAAGGGAGACATGACTCCATGAAGCAAAAGGGCTTCATGAAATCCACTGGATGAGATCATGAACTGATGAGGAACATGGAAAAGGTCAAGATGTAGTGAGACTCAAGGCTGCCCTTGGTTGGGGATATATGTGAAGTATGAGTGGAAACAACCATGAAACTGGATCTAGTGTCAGGCGGACCACTAGACGTGGGTTAAATTGTGCCAGAGGTGCGACAAAGTGGACAAACTCAGAGATCAGAGGTACATGGACTGTGGGATACTCGGGGTTTATGGACAATGTCAACATGAGGAGAGGATGGTAAATGCCCCAACCAAGGGCGACATGGGTTTCTTTGTCGGAAAAAGAAGGCCGCCAAGGGGCGACCATAAAAGGATAAGTAAATGTTGGAAACAAAGGCTTTTGTACAATTTCCAAATGAATAAAGAATAATTTAGGAGGAGTGTATAGATACAGAAACAGGTGCCCAGTGCAAGATGGCTTGGCCTGTGAGGGCGCAAGTTGCGTGGAGAACTGGTGGAGGTTGGGGGACCCATTGGTGGGTTTCTATATGAGGTAGATGAATGGAGGGAAATTCGCAGATGGGAAAAATTATTGTGGATTAAACGGAAGGTTAATGATACTGCAGAGGCACAGTCAAACTAGAACCCTGATGAGATAACTTGGGAGTCCATTGGGAAACCTAGCAAAAATGAGGAGAAGGAGTATGTGGCTGATTCTCAAAAATTTGTAAGACTATCGGGACTCCCATCCCTAGGGGGTGAAAGAAGCATGAGTGTCAAAGTGCCAAAGTGGAATATGAATGGGACAACTCATGTAGGGGAGAGTGGTACCAGGTGACAGTACCAAAATGTATTGGAGGTGATAGTACTGCAGAGTCGGATGTGAGGATTCTATAGGTAAATTTCAGAGGGTGTGACTGGGAGATGCAATTGATATTCAGAGGGAATGATTACATTCCAGTGTCGATCATATACTTGAAGGGGCTGCACTGGTTTGTGATGACCAAGTACCTACACACATTAAAACTGAATACTCGACATGAACAATATCTGAAGATAAAGAACATATAACATCTATTTGATAATTTTGAACATGAGCATGCATACCTGGGCGTGATGGGGAAAAAATGTGCCCCCAGGGCCGAGTATGGATGGTGAACCGAGGAATGTGACTATGTAGGCGGTGGGATCTTGATACTGTGGTTGAAGATGGATCAGAAAATGGATGCTCTGAGCTCCTGTAATTGAGAATGGAAGTTTGGAAAAAGGGACTATATATAGCTGTGGGGCCCACAATGCCACCTCATTTGTACCTACAGCCATAGTGAGTTGACGAGAGGATTTGAGAGGAGATTTGGAGATTACGGGAGTTCGAGTCGACCGATGTAGGAATTGTGAGAGCCAGGTTAGTGGTCTCATCCTCTTGCATAATAGTTAGGGTTTATTTTCTGGGTAGGGTCATATGGATGGTCGTACTAGGGGTTTTTGTAAGGGTGGGCCCCCAAATGCGTGGGTGATCAAAAGATACTCGTGCTGAGGTGCACAACTATGTTAAAGATAGCTGCGCATGGGGGCACGTGGGTGAGGGAAATAGGTGCACGTTTGATGCGCGCCTGTTTGAAGTACAGTTGCACACTATGCACAACTGTTTCTCTGACAGCGGTGCACCAATGCACAACTGTGTAGTGAACAGGTGCACATGAATGCACACCTATGGGTATGAAATATGCGCATTGATGTGCATCTGTTTCTTCGATAGATGTGCATTGATGCACAACTTTGCGAAGAACAGGCACACATATGTGTGCACCTGTGGGTGGTGACAACCGCGCACATGAAGCAAAGCTGGGGGGTTTTTAAAAAACTTGTATTTTTTGAAGTTTTTTGTTTATGAATAGTGATCGTTGATCAAGTGTTGTTTGTGCGAATGCAGGTGATTAGTGCAAGATGCTATTACACTAGAGGGAGAGGGACTGAGAGTGCCTCAGGGAGGTGGTGAGAGATGAGGCGGGCATTCGGGGACCTTTGGCAGCATGTGGGCTACTAAAGTTCTTCGACTGCCCACTGATACGGGCACAAGAGTACCTGCTGTAGTATCTGATTTGTATGTGGAGGACTGAGCTGCAGTGCTTCAATGTGCGAGGGGAGCAACTGACATTCTCTACAATGGAGGATGTCTATTTCTTGATCGGGCTCCCTTTTTGGGGGAGGTCCCTACCTGTTGATCCCCAGTTTCCAGGGGATGTACACTTGGCAGACTTGGCGCGGAGGTATTGTTCGAGGCTGAACTTTATGTTAGATTAGGTCGTTAGGATTGAGGCCATGGATGCACTCATGTATCGTTGCATTGCAACAATGATTGTGAGGATCTACGGATCCTTAGTGAATCAATGGATCAATGGTGGTCAGTTGAGGATTATGCAGAGAGAATTGGGTGGAGAGATTTTTCTCTGGGGTTTGATGTTGTGCGCCAAGATGATGGGCCAACTTAACTAGTGTTGGTCCGTCGAGTCTGGTGATTTTTCCTTTAGGTCGATCTTGGTGGTGTAGATTTTGGAGAGGGTGCCCATGTTGCGCCCTAGAGTGTTGTTTCCAGTGGTTGATGCACGGGAGCCACAACTGATGCGGTGGGCATCGATTTTGGTACTTCATGGAGGTGGGGAGGGTGGCCATTATTTTACGGCTGATATGGTGCATGTGTGGCGTGATATGCCACAGATCATACTACAGTTCCCATATGGTGGAATGGACTTTCGGCAGGACCCAGATATGGTTTTACCTCCTAGAGAGGATTGGGACCATAGAGGTATGTTGGTGTATTTTATGTTTTGTGATTTTGATAGTATATCATATGTTTTATGTATGGATGGATGTTGATGCTATCGTTTGGTTTTTGTATGTGCAGATGTGGGGCTACAAGGCCGAGAGGTGGATTTTTTTAGAGAGTTGGCTCATCAGGGGCTAGTGAGACCACCGCGGGGGGAGCCGCAGGTAGGAGAGAGACGTCAGAGGGATGAGGCTAGTGTGAGGCCAGCCGATGACGTGAGAGCTGGCAGGAGATGCAGATTTGATGACCCTGGTGTAGGGCCATCGCATGCACTTCAGGGAGAGGCTGTTAGGGATTTAGAGGATTTCCACCACCGGTTGGAGGGGGTATTATAGGGCCTGCCCAAGGGTATGTGGTCCCACATCCAGGATGAGAGAGTCCTAGAGAAGTGTGTGGGTGGCCTTGCCGAGTTGCAAACTCTTATTTGTAGAGCAGGTGTAGCAGGGGCAGTGATGACTAGATGACTGCCCCTTAGACCAGGAGGACCCCAAGCTAGGGGGGCACCTCTCATAGATAGAGGACCTGGTGGTGGCACTCTGGAGGCACCATGAGTGTTTTGTTGTACTATTTTTGTATTTATATAGGCCTGCGAGCCCATTTTGTATATAGGGCAGTGTGACACCTATTTTGGACCCATAGGGGTGAGGGGGGCTTACTTGCCTACAAGTGATGTACATGTTGTACTTTTTTGTAAACATTAATGAAACATTTGATCGATATATATATATATATATATATACAGATATACATTTTTTGGGATCTCTATGATGTTCACATGTGATGATATTTTGTGATGCTTTTTATGATGTCTAATGTATATGCTATGACAGACTTTTGATGATTTATGTATGTGTGATGATGTCTTGATGTGATATATGCCAATCTAACAGTAGGTTAGCCATATTTTTTTCTATTTGATTGAATTGTTATGGAATATGTGTAAATGTTATTAAATCAAAATGTCGAGATAAGAGTCTAACTTGTAGGTATTTGCGGAAGAGGCAAGGATCGCAGACAAAGTACACATTGTTGAGTTGCAGGACGACAAGCTGGTAATCTAATAAGACGCTAAGGTGATGAATGTGGTGGTGACTAGCCTCAGCAAGGAGGCCAATGATGGCTATGTATTCTACTTGATTGTTGGTTGCTGAGCCCAAACATATGCTGCTAGAGTGGAGCAGTTCATGTGAGGGGGTATAGAGGGCCCAAGTGACCAAAGCGAGATTCTGTGTCCGGTGGCTAGCTTTGTCAGCGTAACCGATGTGGTAGGCCAATGGAGGAGACATCTTTAAATAACATAAAGGGTAGATCATACATAAGGCATGGAGGGGAAAAAAGAATACTAAAAACTCTACCAATGCGTACAAAAAAGAAAAATCCTAGTGTAGAATGACTATGCTTAGGCGTAAAATTTCTTTAAGTACAACCCGTTGACGGGTTATTTGAGAGGATAGCCTTCTAGAGAGGCCAGGATGTATGCACCTTTAGTGAGGCATTGTTGGATGATGTAGGGTCCATGCCATAATGACTCGAGTTTCCCATGATCAAGAGTATCGTGAGCGATATCGTAGGCTAGGACGAGATCTCCTTCGTTAAATGAGAGAAGGTTGACATGGTGGTCGAAGGTGGCCTTCAATCGTTTTTTAGCTGCCTCATTGTTCTGTAATGAAGATTGACGGTCTTCATCCACCGACTCTAAGTTCAACAAGCACTGCTCCATTGGAGCAGTGTCCGGTAATAGCTCGATAGCGATGCACAATGTGGGAATTTCGCACTCAATGGGGAGAGTGGCTTCGACCCCATGGACGACATGAAATGGTGTAAAACCAGTGGAATTTTTAACTGTCGTGTGATAAGCCCATAGTGCTAAAAACGACATATGATGCCAGTTGGTCTTATGTTTGTTGACAGTGCATTGCAACATGGTTTTGAGGACTTTGTTAACAACCTTGACATGTGCATTGGACTAAGGGTAGTAGGGGGAGGAAAAATCGTGGGAGAAGCCTAACTTTGAGGAGAGTTCAATGAAGATATCATTCTCAAAGTGTTTACCATGATCGAAGACTAACTGTAGTGGGACTCCAAAGTGGGAAATGACGTGGTTGAAGAAAAAACGCGTTGTTGTGTCAGCATTGTTGTTGAAGGTAGGCATGGATTCAACCCATTTGGTAAAGTAATCTACTGCCACAACGATGTACTTGTGTCCATTTCTATATGGAGGATTGCAAGTAATGAAGTCTATGCCCCATTTGTAGAAGGGGCCGACAGTGATGACAGTATGTAGAAGAGCGGGTGGCACTCGTGCTTTGCTTGCATAAAGATGGCATTTTTTGCATCACTTAACAATGTGGATAAAGTCATGAAATAGTGTGGTCCAGAAGTAGCCTGCTCGAATGATTGTTTGGGTGGTGGACATCCCTGAGAGGTGGCCACTGCAGGTGCCACTATGGAAATTGTTCAAGACTCTATCTTCTTCGTCGATGGTTAAACATCGACGAAGTATGGTTTTGACCTCACATCGATATAGAATGTCATCGATGAGGAGGTATCGAGGGGCCTGATGGCAGATGTGCCGACGATTGTCTCGAGAGAGGTGAGACCCAAAATTCTTTGTCCGAAGGTAGATGAGAAGGTCGCCATACCAGTGGTCATTCGAGGGGATGTAGAAGAGGTGTTCATCGAGAAAATATGTATTGATGGGTGAACTAGCATCGTTTGAGGGAAACGTCGTGATGAGATCGGTGAGGACGAGTGCTTTCTTGCTTTTGGGAGTTGTAAACTCTAGGTCATATTCCTGAAAGATGAAAATCCATCGGGAAAATTTTCCATTAATTTGTCGTCGACTAAGCAAGTACTGCATGGGGTTGGAATCTGCCACGACTTTGGTAGTGTGAAGCAAGATATAATGATGTAGTTTTGGGATTGTGAGGAAAACTGCGAGGGTGATTTTCTCTTCATGATTGTACTTCAGGGGTGGTCCTGAAATGTTTTTACTGATATAGTAAATGACATGTTTGCGACCATCATCCCCTAATTGAATGAGAACTCCTGCTATTGAGACGGCTAAGGATGACAAGTAGAGGATATAATCATAATCATAGTCAAGTGGACTACTCAAAGGGGCATTGGAGAGATCTGCTTTTAAATCATCAAAAGTGGTTTGGGCATGTTCATCCCATAGAAATGGGATATCATGATGCAGTAAGCGAAGGAAACCATGCACGCGAGTGGCATAATCTGGGACAAAGCGTCGTAAAAAGTTGGCTTTGCCTTGTAGGCTCTACAGTTGGTACAAATTCCTAGGTGGCGGAATTTATGTGATAGCTTGGACCTTGAGAAGGTCCATTGTGATGTCGTGTTGGGAGATGATAATCCCAAGGAGGCGTCCAACGGTGACACAAAATACACACTTGAGGGGGTTCAAGAAGATATTGTATTGACAACACCATTGAAAGACAACTTGTAAGTCATCTAGATGTTGAGTTCGTTTCTTTGATCAAGCAGTGAGGTCGTCCAAGTAAGCGAGGATGATGTGAGTGAGATCATGGAAAACATAAGTCATGTCCCATTGGAAAGTAGCACTGGCATTCTTGAGTCCAAAAGGCATGACACGATAAAAAAAATTACCCCATGGGGTGGTAAATGTCGTTTTATATTAATCTGCTGGATGGATTTGGATTTGATTGTAGCCACAGAAACCATCCATGAAAGACAAAGCCTCGTGGCCTGCACAATCATCGATAATTTGGTCAATGAAAGGTGTAGGGAAGTTGTCTTTGGGACAAGCATGTTTGAGATCGTGAAAGTCAGTTGTTGTGAGGGAAATCCCCTTACGGACTAGCAAATAGGGTTATCTTATGCATGCAGATATGACCAAAAGAAATCTACTTTCTACCTTCGTCCCCATACTTAAACCCCATTCCTTTTCAGCAAATACATGGTTAGACCAACATACCTTGTTCTAGATGTTTGATGTCGATCCCCTTTCACACTTAACCACTTGTTGGCAGCTATCCTCTCAAGATTGACCTAYGTACAAAACAAGCAACAAACTACACATGCATTTTACCTATAGACTAATGGGTTAGAGATTCAAACATATATTTACTGAACTATGAAGAACTCATATAGTGGGATGGGAAAAAAATCTCTTTATTATTAACTTTAATGAATCAACTTATAATGTCGAGACCGGCCACTGCTCCGTGAATCTTGAATCTGGGTTCCTCTTCACATGTCCTCCAACTTCTTTGCTTTGTATCTCTTCTTGCACTAGGATGGATAAAGGGTTGGGACAATGGGAATATGCAATTGGGCATAGTTTCTTTACTCTATTTCTCCTCCTCCAAATGGGACCCCTAGCCCTTCTTTTATAGGCTATAAGAAGCTAGGTATTTGGATGAACCCTCGGCCATGCATGGCTGGGAGTTTTAGTTAACTCACCCAAAGTTGTGTGTTTCATCGAAAACTTTCCTTTTTTTGTGCTTTTGTCGGTCCATGCGGGTTGTTTTAGGTTATCTAGAATGTACACGCGTTTAGTAATGGAGTAGGGCATGTTGGCCCTTATAAAAGAGGTTTTTAAAGAGTTGTTCAGTAGTGCTTTTGGAAAAGAAGGGATCTGAGATGGCCTCATGCCGGGTAAGCATGTATGGTGCAAATTAGGGTTATAACAGATGCCCCCTAATGTGTGAAGTCAGAAGAGCATTTGATGGCTGAAATACATTACCAATCTTTACTAATGTGCCGAACAAGTGAGCCCAGGGACTAGGAACCGGGAGGCGCCATCTGCAAAATAACAAATGTCTCACCGAGGCGGGCATAACCATGCTTGGGATAAAATAGAATCATGGCTACCAATCAAATACACTGTAGATCCATGTCAAATAACTATATAAAGTGTAGCCATGAACAATACACAATGGAGCTACATCTCGAAATAAAAAAGATATACATATATAGTATCCATCTTCTAGAAGCTGATATGGCCTGATGGCTAGAGATGAGATCTTCAGAGCTCGAGAAACAACTTCAAAATATTCAAAACTACCTAGAGGTCTTCAACGGCTCGTCGGTCATGGACTAGATAATCTTGATGATCAGATTGAAGGCTTCATTGATTTTGAACAAGGACTTGATTGGACATTCAGGATGGCCGGTTATGAGGGAAAGAGACAAATTGCAGAGGGGCTGACTCAGGCTTGGTAGAAACTTCCCTTGGACAAAAACACAACAAATGATGAGACTTAGGCAGCATGACATTAATCATAAGTTTACGAAGCAGGAGGCAACGCAAACTCTCCATATGTTTGGAAGAATAACCAAACGGAGGAGGACACAACTCTATGTATCGAGAACAACTTCCTAAGGTCGTACTACATCCCAAAGCTTGACGAACAAACAGACATATGTGATTTATCCAAGGGCGACTCATTATGCTGCCAATAAAGAAAATACTTTTCCATTCCTCTTTTTGGGGTATATTTGATTTTTTTTTGTCTTTTTCAATAATTTTGAAAAAAAAAGAATAAAGGAATGTTACGTTACAATGGAGGAACGAGTGTGACAAACATATAATCTCAAGGCACAAGGACAAGACTAATGTTCAGAATTATGATACTCGGGAAAAATCCTCCGGGGGCCAAGGATGTTAAGACGCAAAAGCAAAGCGCTACAAGGCTGGCATATAAGGTATGTAAATGAAGTTAACAAAACACACAATGGTAACGTCCTTCGATGTAAGTTTAACGAGCCCAGAGAAGGTAAGCTCAGTGGTTTTTCATATTTAGAGAGTCTGAAAAAACATAAAAGGAGACTCCATTAGGGTACCTTTTTCGAAGATAGTCTAGTCAGTTCGATTAAGGGGTAAACTAGCACCAACAAGACGTCTATTCAAAACCATTTTAATGAGTATGATAAGGACAAGATCACTCGGCCATTTTTTCATTTTTAAGGAGTCTGAAAAAATCTTAACTATGGACTCCGTCAGGAATGTTCTTCTGGACCATTTTAATGAGTGTGAAAGAATAAGATCACTCGGTGATCTTTTCAATTTTAGGGAGTCTGAAAAGAGCTTGACTATGGACTTCGTGGGGGTTCCTTCTTCGTAAGTTTAGTCCCTCGGGCCCGAAAAAGGGACAAAATTATACCCGAGATTACTCTTTTATAGAACTGAAGTTCAATAGAGTATACCTTTGTTCGTACAGTTGACCGTCTAGAATGAAAAAGAGGTAAACTACCGCAGGACAGATGTGACTTCAAATTTTAGTTTAACGAGTGTGAAAGGCCACAAGATCACTCGAAAATCTTTTCATGTTTAGAGGGCCTGAAAAGGGCTTTAAAGAAGACCCGTGTAAGGGACGTTCTTCTAGACCAATTTAACAAGTGTGAAGAAACAAGGTCACTCGGCAATCTTTTCATCTTTAGGGAGTTTGAAAAGGGCTTAAAGAAGACTCCATGGGAGCTACAACTCATGTATGAAACTGGTTCAGGTAGAGCCCATTGCTAGGCTCAGACCAAGAGTCTCTTCGATAATCAACTTGGGAAGTCTCCCAAAAGGGAAGAAAACACAAACCACGGTGTAAGTACTCCTGCGGGATAGAAACCGTAGTCAGGAATTCAAGGATAGCCTCATCTGAAGGCAATTCAAAATCTGAGAAATCATGCAAACGAGGGTCAACAGTCCCAAAGGGTGAAGTAAATTGACCATACTCCATATGACGATGGAGGTTTTGACCAAGACTAGTAGAGTCTATCAACAAAGAATCACGATCACAAGGGCTTGAGGATATACTAACAACGAGATCAGACTCAGAAGGATACTCAAGCCTACTTGGACCAAGAGGGGGAAACAAGGGCTACCATGCCCCCATTGGATAAACCAATGGATCAATTTTTGAGACCAAGTCTCGAGAGGGAACACATGATTGCACAGGTTCCTGCTCAGAATCAATTGAACATCGAGGATAAGATGCAACATAATTAACCCATGGCGGGGTAGAGTCTACACGAACACTAGGAACATATAAAGGGGTATTCTGAAATACTATCGAATTAGGATGGTGATTATTAGATGCCAGCTGGTCGATAGTGACAATGCTTCCATTGTGAGGGAAATGCATCACCCGGAAGAGCGTAGACACCACAACATTCATAGCATATACATAATCATGCCCGAGAAGCATATTGAAATCTAACGGGCCTTATACCACTATAACATCTACATGGACAATCTTCCCACCTAACGAGATAGGAAACTGAGGAAGAACCCCCAAATATTCACTAGGACGTCTGTCAAGAGCTAACAGTTCATGTGAAGAAGACAGAAGCTCAGGAGATCCCAAGACTTTCCAAACTGAGGAGGATAAAATACTTGCATTAAATGTTTGTTAAATTAACCTCAACCCTTATTTGAAAAGGTGCAGCAGAAGGAAGACGAGGCTCAAAAAGGTCATTCCAATCAAAGGAAACCATCCTAGGGCTTGGAGGGGGTGTGCTCGGAACAAGTGGACTGCCCCCTTGTTTTGAAAGTACTGAACCAGAAATGCTAAAAACATAGTCGATAGACGCATCACTCCCCAAAAGAAGAGTGGGATCATCTGATGACTGCATCAGCATGACCACTTTTGCAACCAATGGTTGAATAGGATGCGAGACTACATGGTCTAAAGGTACCTCACCCCCCAGAAGAGGAGTGGGATCAACCGATGACTGTAGCGGCATGACCACTTTCGCAACCAATGGTTGAATAGGCTGTGAGAATACATGGTCTAAAGGTACCTCACCCCCCAGAAGAGGAGTGGGATCAGTCGATGACTGCATTGGCATGACCACTTTCCCAACCAATGGTTGAATAGGCTGAGAGACTACAAGGTCTAAAGGTACCTCACCCCCCAGAAGAGGAGTGGGATCAGCCGATGACTGCATCGACATGACCACTTTCGCAACCCATGGATGAATAGGCTGCGAGTCTACATGGTCTAAAGATACTTCACCCCCCAGAAGAGGAGTGGGATCAGCCAATGACTGCCTTGGCATGACCACTTTCTCAAACAATGGTTGAATAGGATGAGAGGAAACCTCAGCAGACTTAGAATCATAAGAGCTTGGAGACAGGGACCACAATCTTTGTACTTCTGGAATGTCAGGGCACAAATGAGTAAGGTGATCTCCCTTGCAAAGCTTACAAGGGAACTTAGTCTTACGTCCTATCCGTCTAGGTTTCTCAACAGATTCAATGCCTCTAGCATGACTAGCAGTGGTTGGTTTCACATCTCCAACATGACTTGTAGAGGTTAGTGATGGGTCGATAACATGACTTGCAGAGGCTACAGACCTATTACCAATATGACTAGCAGTGACTGGACTTTTCCCCCTAGCATGACTTGCAGAGGGTGGGTGTGTGCCCCCAGCATAACTTGCAGAGGCTGGGTGCTGGTCTTCAACGTGACTTGCAAAGGTTGTCGACCTATCTCCAACATAACTCATAGAGGTTGGTGATTTCTTCTTCCTATTCTTCCTCTTTCTATTTTGTTTAGACTTTCGGTTACTAGTAACTGTACTTTCACCAGAGGTGAGAGAAGGAGGAGGAGAAGAATTTTCTGACGAAGAAACATCAATAGGGTGCCCATGACTTAAGGTGCTTAACTGAGAGGCATCAAGAGAATTTGTGACATTTGGAATGGTATCCAACCAAACCGGTAATCCCACATTCAACCTAGGAATGTACAAAGTGGCCATCAAAGGGACACCAACGTTTCCGAAGAGGGGAAAAGAACAAGAATCCCCTTGTGAAGGGGGTTCTTGGTTGGTATCTCCGAGAAATTTAGCCATGAAGATCTTATGCAAAGGTTTTCCCTTTTCGGGATCATTCAAGTCCGTAAAAGTCTCACACACTAACTCTGAAGAACCAGTGGTATTGAAACAACACCTATAAAAGGGCGGCTCCACGTTTCTAAGCAGAAGACCAAAGGTCCTCACGACCGTATGAGTGGTCGGTCTACCACCCTAGGTCAGAGACCCAAATCCACAACTGACTAACTCACTATGGAAAACTAGGGAGCATAGAGCACACACTAAAAGTTCCTAAAAGCAAATCAAGCAAATGACTAACTAGTTGGAAGAACAGTTACAACAACCAACACTAGAGCAACTTACCGGTGCAAGTGCAACTTGAACACGGAATCACCCTATGGGTATACTCTGCAAAGCATGGCCCAATGTCTATCCTAGGTATCGCGGTATACCCCCACAGTCATCTGTGTATGTCTCTAAAAAAAATAGGCAACTAGGTTGCCAGCGCGCGAACAGTCACCAGGCGGGTACAATCGAAATTCGGGTAGACCACAATGAGTAGGGTATCGAGCCTGAAACCTGTCAAGGGTATCAAAGGAAAGTGGTCTAGAAGACAACTAAGGACCTTGAATGTATTCAAGACCCATGAAGCTCCGTGGAAAATGCATTCAACAGAATCCCAAGACAAGACCTCTATATGTGTTCTCCACTACGATTGGTCCAGCTTTGGAGGGGTGATCTCCACTACCTTTCTGCACATGACCTCGTGTTTAGCCCCTGTGTTAGAGGGGGGTCCCAGATAACTTTCACAATAATGGACTTTGAAACTCCCTATCACAGACTCTTATGTATGTTTTGTAGCCTTGAAGAGTTTCCTCTCCAACCTAAATGAAGGCTCTAGCCTAGACTAGTTGATGAACCCTATAAAACATAAAGTCTAGTTGATTTTAATTAGCGTTCTTTTTACTGGCTTGATTTACTCAAAAGGGTATGGTAGTGCAACTGA
>JZKD02S2283084.1:360670-372497 GCA_000966675.3 Picea glauca | reverse complement strand
TCCATACATCGGTGGATATTGGGGTGTACCATACATAGGTGGTGGTTGGATGTACGGATTATGGTGTGTTGTGGTACCAACCAATCCATCCGCTGAGTGAGACATCCCAGGTTTGTCCTAGCCGAATGGTATGGGTCTCGGGGCATCAGGTAGTATTGTGTATAAGTATCCTGACTTTCCATAAATGAGGTCATACTATTGAGCCTTGCTGATGGCTTCCTCTTTAGTTTGGGGGAAGGTGGAGGCCACATCTTTGGTAAGGAGAGAGACAAGTGATCTGAGAAACCAATCGAGGCATTGTTCTTTGGTGGTTTTTGCTTTGCATAAACTACGTTGCTGACGCCATTCATGAATGTGGTCAGCGATATGTGTGGCTGAGGTTTGTTTAAACTCAGAGAGAATTTCTAGACCATTGTCACGGCGAATTGGTAGTTGAAAGAAGGTCAAAAATGTTTTGGCCAATGATTCAAAAGTCACATGGGACCCTGATTTTTCGTCTACATACCATTTGGCTGATGGACTAGTGAGTGTGCGATGAAATAACCTTAAACGGACGTAGTCGTCCATGAAGCTGTTTGAAGAGCACCATAAGTGGAAGGCCATGATATAGTTGGTAGGATCTTCCCCTTCCTTTCCTTTAAACTTGGGAATGTCTAAAGGTAGTTTGGTAGGCATAGTAGGCCATGTGGGGTCATGAAATATAGGGTCATTTGTGAGCTTACTCAAATCAGGTATGTTGAGGGAATCTAGATATGGCATGTGGAGTGGCGGTGGAGGATCAATTCCAGCCATGGAATGAGCAGGTTGTGTACCTGACCCTTGAAGGGGGTTTTATGTGGTTGTACTTCCCCCTTGAGAAGAAGTTTTACCCCTGCTTCCTTGTGAAGGAGAGGTAGTGGATGGTTGGCCTTGGGAAGTGGACCCAAGTAAGGTGGAACCAAGCAAAGCTAATCCCAAAATAGTGGCACTCACAGGAGTGTGAGATGGTTGAGCTGGTGAGTTGGCAAGACTAGGAACTCCTCATAGGATAGAAGGGAGGTTTTGCAAGAGTCTGGAACGACAAGGATTCTGTGGGTCCCCTATGATGTCCAACTAGTAAAGTGAATGTGTACAAATGGTGATGAGAGAAATAAATGAACAAGAGACTTTGTATAACTTGGACCTTCACAATATATCTCACAATCGCATGTAATCACAAGAGCATCATACATAAATCAATTGAAAAGCAACATACATTTGGGTAGGTGGATTTTGTCTGCATGGGAGAACAACGAAAACAAATGATCGTGTCCTAAAAAGATGTAACGTCCTTCCTCTCAAATAGCACTGGACCTTCCAATAGCACTCAATAGTGGGGTCTGAAGCCACTGGAAGAGGAACTAGTGATGGATGAAGTAATCAGTTATAATGAGGGCTAGAGGGTGCATATCTAGAAAGCACTGGTGATATTTCCCAATAGCCACACAAAATCTGATCAAGGTGCAATTTCAACCCACAATTTCCACCTGGGTAGATGTCTTAAAATTTTTGGCCACTAGGTACCTCGGTCAAAGTGCGACATTTATATTTTCAGCCTCAGAAATGGGTCATGGGCTGGATCCCTTCCAAGAGGTGGGTGCCTCAAGGGGGGATGCACAAAACAACCGAACCTCCCCCTTCGACCCTTCACGGGTATCTCCCTGCTTTATGGTGTTAGGAACACTTGAATTGAAGGATTTTAAAGTTCTCTATTTGTCAACTTCTAATGTTTGAAGATGTGAGAACCAGATAACGAGGGGTTATTTGGATGCCTACCCCTGAGATCCTACCTAGACTAAAAAAAATCTTTTGGCACCTCCTGTGGAGGAAAACTTAGTGAGTTTTTAGAAAAAAATTTGATGTGGTTGTTTGAGAGATTGTGGGTGTGAACCAATCTCATTTGAATTAAGTGGGAGTGGATAATTCCTTCAAGAAATAGTGGGACGTTTCAGAATCCCTTTGGAGGAAACCTACTTCAATATCCACAATTCAAGATGAATTTGAGTGAGTGAGTAATGACTTTGTGTGTGAGAAAGTGAACAGATGTGCCAAATTTTAGTAAGTTAGGTGTCACCTTGCAACATGTGGACTTCCTATGGTCCTTACAAATCTTGATTACCTATCTTACTAGATACCATTGGTACAACCTTGCGGAATTTTAAAGTCCCTAAAGAACTAGCATGTGGACATATGGGTCCTTACCAATCCTTTAAACTCCCTAATGTGATTTAATCTAAGAAAGCTTCAAAAAACTATTCTATATTGTAAGCAAGTGGGCATGTGTGGGCCCATTACAATAATCTTTAAACTCCTCTAGTGATGTGAACTAAGAAAGTAGCTTCAAAAACTATTCTATCTTTGCAACATGTGGGCATGTATGGGCCCTTACAAATTTAAGATTTTTTGAAAAGAAACTAAGAGGAGCCCTGGGGGGGCTTTGTCCTCTCCTAAATATTTTGTTTTACATATTACATATTTTTAAGGGAGATGAAATCTTCCCTCAATCATTTTTCTGATTGAAGTTTGATTTCTGGTTCCAATCCAAGTGTTTATATATGTGATAGTAAATGATCTTAACTTAACTTTTACAATCAAAACAAGCCATCCATGTGGCAGATCAAAGAAAAAGAGGAGAAATATGGGTTTTTTAACCCCTGAAGTGCCTATGTTTTGACTAACCCTTCATGTGGTAAGGGAATCTATGTGTGGTTCATTTACAAATTGCATAAAAGCAAGATTTTGAAGGCTAGGGGCCTTCAAAACATCACAAAAAACTCTTCCAATGTTGGAATTCTGGATAGATGCACGGCCATAGTTTAGACAGAGGCGCATGTGGCGCCAATGCAAAAAAAACCAAGGACCTGTTGGTGCAATGTACGCAGAATGCGCTGAGAAACGCAGTGTTGTTGGCACACAATTCTTGGAAGGTGCGTCTATGGGCTAGAAAACCCGCACACGTTCTGATACACATCCGAGAGGAAAATTTTAAGTGGAATTCTCCTCTCCTGGCTCCAAATTCAGCTCTTTGTAGGTAGGGCTAGGCCGGTTATGATCCATGCAAGGAAAATAGGTAAAAAAGAAGTGCTCAAACAACCCAAATAGGGAGGAAATTCATACCTTCTCCCCAGTATGGTTGACAATCTGTTGTGCCCTTTTTGTCACTCCAATGAGCAAAAGAAGGGCATTTTCAAGTCTAGTTGGGCCTGCTAGACAGGACATAGGTTAGTGTATGAATCAAATGACTCAATCACATGAAATAAACAAACAACTAAGATAACAACAACTAAATAAATAACTAAAGAAATGAAAATAAAATGCATGAGGAAACTTGAACCAAAAATCAATCAAATGACCAATAATCTTGCCACCAATGGATAATTTGTATTAGTGGGAAACCACCAAAGAGAAAGAAGGAATTTTGGATCCCCTCTTCCTCCTAGGGAGGGTTCTTGAGTCCCCTATGTGATATCTCTTCTTACAAATGGAAAACTAGAAAAGGAAATGGTGAAGAAATCCAAGATTATTCCGTCAAGAGGTGAGGTGAATAGCTTAATGAGATGTTGCTAGTATGCTCTTTGAAGAAAAAAGGTTTCTTGTAGGAGAATAAAGGAAACATAAAAATACAATGAGATTCTTGAATTCATAATGCACCCATGGCCTCTTTTTATAGAAAATCTTTGAGGCATTATCTAACCGGTCTTTAGTGTGAACAAGGGGCCCTTTAGGGCATCCTTGGGTCTTTGACCAGCCCCCCATGCGGATTCATCTCAGATTTGAGGGTCAAATCGAATTGGGAGATGACCCAAAAGTGGGTGAGGGGCTGACAAGAACCATAAATGCGTCGTTCACAGGAGTGAGCGACTTTTATCATACATAGTCGTGCATCGGTCACATGTGCATTTTTTTGGCTTCTTTGTCCTGTGCACGTGCTCGCGCTTCCTGTAGTGTTTCTTCACATGTCAATTCTATAACCAGTTGTATAGTTTGTGCCTTTTGGAGATGAATTTTTGGGGATGCACGTGAACTAATAAGTGTTTGGAGATGTTGTATTCCTGTAACCATTTGCAGACGAAATTTCAATGATAACAGTGATCAAAATGACTACTTCGTTCTTTGGAAAAGACTGTGAGGTCATCAAAGTAAACAATAATCATCTTACTCAATGCGCCTTTGAAAGAAATGGCCATGGCATGTTGAAAGGTGTTCCTGACATTAATCAAGCCAAAAGGCATCTTGTTATATGCATATGTGCCCCAACGAGTAGTGAAGGTGGTTTTGTGACTATCAGAAGGCTTGAGGGCTATCTGATTGTAACCTGAGAAACCATCTAAAAGGGACATCATTTGAGACCCGAAGACTTGCTGGAGGATCTCTTCTATTGGTAGGATGGGGTAGTTGTGTTTTAGAGACACCCTGTTCAAATGTCGAAAGTCGACACAAAAACGAATATTACCCGTTTTCTTCCTAATGGGAACCAAATTAGATACCCATTGTGAGTAACAGACATGGTATATGACCCCAGATGCTTCCATCTTGTCCAATTCAGTTTTAATTGTTTGTTCCAAAGTAGGGTTGTTCTTTGTTTGTATTTTTCTATAAGGTTTTGAATCAGGGATTATGGGTATGGCATGGACTATCTCTTGCATATCGAAATCCTTGAGGTCTTCGTAGGACCAAGCAAAAACAATCTTGAACTATGTCAAGAGTTCCTTGAATTGAGCGATCTCAGAAGGGGAACACTGTAAACCTATATAGACCAGTTTTGGATCTTTCTTAGTTCCCAAGTTAATAGGGATGGCTTCTCACACCTTCCTAACAGATTCACTATCAACACTAGGTGAAGAAGTAGTGGCATCATTGGAATCAACATGGATTCCAATAAGGACAAACCATGGGGAATATTATTTGTCTTCAATTGGATTATGATCCTGGTTTCCTCTTCCAACTCATGGATGATATGTAAATATTAGAATTCCTCCTTGTTTTGAAGGAATCTATAGATTTGTTCATCAGTATCAAAAACATGCCAAGAGTCAACATTATTAGGTAATGTAGGTCTGTGTAAAATTTGGACTTTTATATCTTCGATAGGCCTTACGAAATCCAAAGTGAAGCAAGAACCAGCCAAGGCCAAAGTATCAGCTACGTGGTTTGCGGCCCTAGGTACGGCTTGAATGTTGAAAGATAATAACTTCTCAATAAGTTCCTTAGCCCTTCGGTGGTATTGTTTGAGGTGTGGGTTATGAACATCATATTTATCTTGAATTTGATTCACAACCAATTCAGAATCCCCACTTACCAACAAATGGCATATTCCTAAGTCTAAGTACTTTTGTAGGCCTTGAACTAATGCTTCATATTCAGCCATATTATTAGTGTTAGGGAATTATAATCAAAAAGAGAAAGGTGTTTCCTTTCCCTTGGAATCACACAAAAGGACCCCAACCCCAGATCCGTGCTTGGATTTAGCACCGTCAAAATCCATACTCTGCACCATTTCTTCCAACTCAGAAGGAGGGACATGTGCATCTTACTCAGATACCCATATCTGTATCTTGAAAAGAGACATGTCTTGTATTGTAAGAAGCAGGTACAACCTACTCTCGGTATTTTGGTTCCCTCCTAATGACAACTTCAACACCCTTATGAGGAAAGGTGAAGTGGGTTCCCTCATGACGTAACGACCCTTTTTAACTTTGGTGGACCACTCCCTCCCTAAAATCATGCCATATGCTTCAGGTATATCTACTACAATCATGTTTATGAGCATGCTCACCTCCAAAGATTGGTCTTAAGTAATGGATAATTCCTTGATGTAACCAATGGTTTCTATAGTCCTTGAATCCAAAGTTAGCAGATCTTTACATGGGCCAGTGCATTCAAGACCCAGTCTTCTCATAACTCAAAGGGGCATGACATTGTGCCTTGTTTATGTGTCAGTGACATAGTTATGGAGCACAAAATCAGAAATTAAAACTGAGTTATAGAAAGGAGGAACCCCAGGGTCTAAATCAACATCATAAGCTTCCTTAGGTTGGGAAGGGGATTCTTTGGAAAGATGAACTCTTTGTTCCATTCGTGGAGTAGGGGGTGCTTGTAGAACACATGAAAGGTTTTAAAACTGAGCAGTTGTTTTGAGAGCATATAATAAATTCATGTGGGTGGGAACCTTCGCTAGATATTCAATGATGTTGTAACGTACCGGTGTTTGGAAGCATGGTGGTAGATTATTAGGTAAATTTACCTTGTTTGGAGTCCACAGAACCCTGTTCCTCAGAGGGGAGGGTAATCTACCATTCACGGGAAGTTTTCCTTTTTCATTGTCCTTGGGATTGGTTTTGGTCCCTTCAACTCCTTGTGGAGTGGTTTTAGGGGCCTGACTCCTAGTTTCTACAACAAATCTTCTGAAAGAAAGAGGATCATCATCGCAGGGAATAGAGTCTTCCATGTTAACTTGGTCATTTTGGGAAGTGGAAGCAAGCTTTTTTTCACTGGAGGTAGAGGGGCTTTGTCAATTTTAGACAATTCCATGTGACGTGTATACGAGTAACAATACTTGGGATCATGGAAGTCTTGGAAAAAATGACACCAATCCACTTCAAAAACATGTTACCTAGGAGGAGGAGTAGGAGGGAAAGGAGGCCTTGGCCTCGTAGGAGAAGAAAACTGCAAGTCATTCAACTTTCGATTAAGGGAAAGTATTTGGTTGTTCATGTTCATTAAAAACTTGAGTGTTTTTGAACTTTCCCTTTATTCAATCCTCAAAGTTTGGGCAGGAAAAGGTTCATATCGAGGACCCTCGTTTTGAGGTACCTCATTCCTAGGCCTCCCGTTAAAACGGGGTTGCACTAAAGGTGAGGGAATCATACTGGATTCCTCCATGTTTCTTTCAATTTCCAGGGTGCCAGCCTTGGCCGCATCTAAAGTTGGTATTCATTTATCTTTCAATATATACTTTACATTTGGATTCATAGCAGTCATGTAATAATGGAACAAATTATTCCCATATGGTTGGGAAGTAGTTGGGATCCTATTCAAGGTCGAAGTAAAGCGTTGATTAAAATTTCAAATTTTCTCCCCCTCATGATGGATATGGTTGTGAAATCCCTGAGTAGGGAAGCCACATCATCCTCCCCTTGGAAATGTTTCTTGAATTCTTGGATCATAGTGTCCCAATCTGGGATACTATCATTGGGAAGCAAGCGATACCATCTCACTGCTTTACCCTCAAAGGTTCTTACAAAAATTCTAATGATGACATTGAGAATTGTTGTCCATAAGCGCTAATGCATCATATAAGTTTTGTATATGTTCTTCGACACTCAATGTACCAGTTCCACTAAACTTAGGAAGCCTATTTGGGGCATCTGTAGGTATTTCATGAAGAGGTTTAATCAACCTCAAAGGAGTCTCAGGTTGCCATGGCATTGCCATCAAAACTACTATGGGAGGAACAACAATAGTTGTTGGAATGACGAGTGGAACAACCTAAGGATTAGTAACTGTTGTTGGATTAACTAAAGATTTCTTTAGTAAGGGGATTTGAATAGGAGAAGAGGAAGAGGGTGACTCATCTCTTGCTGCAGGGCTAACGAGTTTCCCTGGTTTCCCATGTGTATGTGTCTCACTACTTGTTTTCTTTCGCTAACTTTGACTTCTTGTATTCCTGGGGGACATTATTTCCCTAGTCTTAGGATACTTCTGCCCTACCAGCTTGCAAGGGGATCAAGTAAGTACTTTGAGTACAAGAGATGTATCAAACCAACAATCCTACTCTTTATAACATGATGTTGATTAACCCAACTATAAACAAAGCCTTGTTTTTGTTCTTCTGGAAGTGGAAGGTAAGGTATGACACATTTTTAACTTCCCACATGAGTTCAAACAAGTAGAATCAGAGAATGACAAGGTAAAAGGAAAGGAAAAATTGATGGTATTTATGGCTCCCAAATGCAATGGAAATTGCAAGGGAACTGAACTATAACAAGCACCAAAGAAAATTCCAAAGGGTTACTGAAGGACCTTGCCACAAATTTTTTTCAACAAGTGCGAAAAGGACCCCAAAGAATTTGGGTCCAATGCTTAGTATAATTTTGGGATACAAGAAAAACTAAAGAGGTTTGCAATTTTTCCCTAGTATGGTCGCCAGAAAAAGGTTCGTGTTATAAGCGAAATCTGCCTGTTGGGACAGATCCGACCTATCCGGCTGTGAAGCTGGCTACAACCTTTTTGATAGCTCGATACAAGGAAAATAATACCCACACCTCAGGTGGTCCTTCCCCTGAGGTGGTAATGAAGGGGAAAAAAGAGAGGTTAAAGAGTTACAAGAAGTCTTTCTCAGGACCACCCAACCTGGGTGTTGTCTTCCCTCAGCTTCCTGGATGGCCAAAATGGCCTGGGGGGTGAAAATTATGGAAAGTAGTATGAAAATAAGCTCGCCATTGTTTTGTACAATGAACTAAATAAAGCAAACAACGAGTTGTTCACTCCCTCAAAGCATTGGAAAGTGGCCTAGAATGGGTCCCTGGGGTAAACCAGTGTCCTGGACAATTAACCAATGGATGCCTCAATTGAAAGAGTGCAAAACAAGAGTGAAACATGAGCTTAAAATCTACAGCCAATTCCTTTTAAATGGATGTAAATTGCAAACAACAAGCTATTCGAAGCTTTTAAGATAGGGAAACAAGCCCAAAATGGCTTGATACCACCCAGGGTGACCTAAGAAGTGATCCCAAAAGATTGTTAAATCAAAAGGGGGTTGTAAAAGTGGATGAACAACCCTTTTACAAGCTGTTACAACTATGATATAAGGGAAAGTATTCATAACTTCAATTTTCGGTTCGAGGGTGAAGGGTGGACTGACGAAAGGTTGACTTTAAAAGTATTTTATTGGTGAATTTTTAGTTTTTTAACACATGCCTTGGCCCCCACACTGTTTTGAAGGTTATCTCGATCAGGAAAATACATCCCAGAACTGTTCCAACCAATATAAGAATAGTCCTAGCAGACCACGGTGGTTAGGTTTAAGAGTGCCCCATGCAGTTCAGAGAAGTAGGGATTATCCACTTCTCGTCACTAGTGCTTTCGGGATCTTCAAGCCGCTTGGATGGGAGAAGGATACCTGTGAAAAGGAAGAGGCCCAGGACACCCCCTAAAGGGAGTTTTAGTTGAGCTTACCCAAGCATAGTAATATTCCAACCAAGCTAAGCTAATCAACTCCTTGATCGTGTGGTACTAAGGAAAGACCACTTGACTTGTACTAACTAGACAACTTCTGAGGGGCTCCTGATGAAGAGTCCTTGGATTTGACTCTTAGTATCCTACAAAATTGAAATTGCTTTAAATGAAACACTAGGCCATCCATGTGGTGAGGTCAAGTCTTGTTTTCACAAGCATGCCTCCTGGTTACTGAATTTGAAATCTATCTAAAACTATATACAAAAAATAAGTAAATAGGTAGGTGACATATATGTCACGGCTAAATAATATGTATATGTATGTAGCTAAATAGTATAAGTTTGTTTTGAGTGTATGGGGAGGACCCCTGAATTGTTTTCAAGTATTTTGCAGATTTTTGTGTGTATTTAGCTTGCTGATTTTTGTATGGCCCCTTTAGCGGAAACCACTTGTAGATTAGTGAATGAAAATTATACAATGAAAATATGACCACATTAACTAATTACAAGTAATGATTACACCATTCAACCCAAAGGAATGGGTTGAGGCTCTTTGTGAGCGGCAAGACCACCATGTGCATGAAAGCCGCAACTAACTCCTTGTATGGGGATTGGAAGTTTAGTGTTTGAAATATAAAAATTGTGATGATTATCTACACAAGTATAGATCATATTTTTGAACATAAATTCACAAGTAAACTACTCAAGCTATCTACACAAATTAAGCTTATCAACATTGGTATGTGTGCCAAAATTTTTGGAATGAGTGCAAGTGATATATAAAGTGAATATGAGAGTGATTGGGTAGATTTACCGATCAAATTGGATGTTTTTCTTTGCTATCATACTGGCCCCTTTGCCTCAAACAAGTCTTTAGGTGGTCCCTAACCGCTTAGGAAAAACAAAATAGGTGACCGGTTATGTCCTTGCAGGAAAACAACGAAATTTTAGTATTTATGTATGGAAAACATGAATTAAATGTAACATAAATTTGCACATAAAAGGTATATAACAACCAGCTAAGATGGTTGTCCCATGGGGCGAAATTAACCAAAATGACCAATTTTGCTATTTGGGACAACAAGGTTAATGGTAGGAAAACATAACAAAAATATACATGAATGAAAAGAGAAAGAAAACAAGTATGAATAACCAACTAAGGGGCCTATTTGAGGGCTATCCTAAGCGGACCTAGGACTCCCAACCACTAGCTAAGGCTGAAAATAATTGAGTACTTCAGAAAATCTGCACTAAAACACATCAAACAAGTTAAACCAAGTTGTTAGAAAATGAAAGCAATCAAGTTAAACCCAAGGAAGCAACAACAAACACCTAGATAACCAATCCCTCCTGGAGATAGCTAACATAACAAGCATAAAAATCTAACCCTCAACCCTTAACCAACAAGTGACACATCCAACAACTAAAATCTAACAAGTATCACACACACAAAGAGTCTTGGAAAATTTCAACAGAGCTTTGTTACTATATTCATCCTCCTTTTTTTAACAATGCCAACCCTATTATTTATAAAGGAAAGGTGAAGGCTTAGGGTTAGGCCATGAGACACTTGTCACTTTTGGAAAAGTGACAAGTGGACTAACCCTAAAGTCATTTTGTCTTTTTTTTCAAAAAGTAATCCTATCCAAAAGGTATCTTATCCTAAAGTGAAGTTTATCCAAAAATAGAATCAAATCAGATTTGATTTGACCCTTTAGTTACAATGTATACATGTCAAAAGAAAACTTATGTGAGACTGCATATTACAAAAAGTCATTTTTCATATAATGAAAAAAATTGATATGCCACCTCATCATTTGCCTTGGGATTTGTGCCACCCCAAAGGCTCCTTGATTGCTGCCATTTTTTACAGCTATAGATGAGGTGGTTTAGGACAATTCCAGGCCATCCATGGTTGTCAGATTCACCGGGATGAAGCGCCAAGGTGTGGGTAATTTGCAAAGCTGCTTAGGAGGGAAAGGGGCCTTTGGGATTTGGTCGTTGTAAGTAAGAAAATTCCCACTGTTCAGGAACTTTTCAGACCTGATTATCTCCCCCCTTTGCTATCTACAATTTTCCTTGTGAGCTGGCCAAAGCATGGCTTCGATTTGGGCTTGTTTCGATGATAGGACCTCCTGGGCATGAACCTTGAGAGGATATTCCTTTGTACCAAACAACCACAAAAATATTATTTATTGTCCCCATGTTGTATGTCCTATACTTTTCCACTGCCTTTATTTTGGTGAAAATACGACTTTGAATGAGTAAGATATGGCCCCGAGAAGGTATGCTGAAGAAGTCGGTGGGGAGACTGATCAGGGAAAATTTTGAAGTTGGTGAAAAATTCTAGGATGGAAAATGGAATTGATAGGCTTCTACAGACCTTCATACATGTAGCTGAAATGTTTTTTCCTCATCCAACCCAATTTGGCCTCGTAGACCCCCAATTAGGCCTCATTCCGACGCATGCTTATCGGGCCAATAATGAGTCCTTGTCGCTCTGGGACATGCCACTGAAATTATGGGCTGAATTTATGGAGGTGAATGCCATGGATGCATTGTTTACTTCTCCCTGGTCATTTCAACTATTCACGGGAAAAAATCCGCCTCTGTATGGAGAAGTTATGGAATTA
>JZKD02S2283084.1:336899-360657 GCA_000966675.3 Picea glauca | reverse complement strand
GGGGGGGGGGGATTTAAATTATACTATGTAGTTAAATATATAATAAAATTTATTAAAATTTTTTAAATTTTATTACAAATTTAAACAATATTCTATTTTTTAATATATATTTTATATATTCAAAAAAATAAAACAAAATTTAAAAATTAATAAAATAAAAAATTTAAAACATAAATTAAACTATACCTTAAAACTATATAATGAAAATTAAATTAAAATTTAAAATTTAAATTTAACCCCCCTAGCCTGGCGCCCCTGGTCACCCATATGACCAGGCCAGAAGTGAGAAAGGGCCGGAAGTGACAAAGGGGCCCGCAAGGTATGGAGGAGGTGGCAGGAGGGAGTAGGAGAGGAGACGAGTGGTGAGTGGGGATGAGGGCCGAGTGGAGTGGAGTTTTGGGAGGCCACGTGGAGAATGGGAGGAGGGTTATGGGGGTTGGGGCTTCGGGTGGGTCTGCGCATAGGTGGGAGGAAGGGGGGAGGTTTGGGAGTGTGCACGCAGGGAAGAGTGGAGGGGGTGACTTGGTGCGTGTGGGCAGAGGGAGATGGGAGGAGCGGAGGTGGAAGGGGGAGAGGAGTGAGCTGGGTGCGGTGGTGAGGAGCTACACTAAGTGCACATGCATGGAGGTAGAGGAGTGCAGTATGGGGAGAGGAATGGGCGCATACTGGTGGGAGGAAGGGGATGAAGGGTTGTGGTGGTGGGTGGAGGAGTAGTTTTTGGGGGTGTCACGCACACAAAGGTAGAGGGAGTAGGGGAAAGGCTATGCATAGAGGTGATGGGAAGAGGAGGGTGTGCACAGGAGGAAGGAGTGGAGGGAGGAGGGAGGAGATGGGGGACGAGCTGGTGTGGTGGTGGAGAGGAGGTTGCATGAGGGAATGGGAAGGCCGTGGAGGTGTTGCAGAGGAAGTGGTGGTGGCGCCAGAGTGGTGGATGGATGGCCAACCACCACCAAAATTAATTTTCAATTTTTTTTTTATTAAGTGGGTTTTCACTATAGTTTGGGAACATGAGGTCATGGGTTCAAACCCCCTCCCTTCCTATTCAATTTCTGGGTCATTTCTGGGAAATTCTGAGCAAAGGAAAAGGGAGAGGGATGGGGTTCAAAGCCCATGCCCTGCACATGGCCATGCATGGGCCTGCAATTTCAGCCCAAATCAGAAATTTAAATATCTAAAGGGGACATGGAGGCTTGGGCCTGGTGCCCAAGAGGTGTTTGAATCGCCTCCCATTTACATATTTTGCACACACAAAACTAATTGATTTCAACAACCAGAAAACCTAGACCAACAAACATGACATGAAATCTGAACCAGTGCTGAGATAAACATCCCGAAGGAAGAAATACACTCTTCCATGCCCACATTTCACCACACCCAACAAGCTTTTTTCCATTGAAAAGGGACTGAACGGGGGTTTACCTGGATCAATGTATGAAGACTGTTGCATGGTGTTTTTTGGATACACAATACAGAGCTACACCTGCTGCCAGGAGACCTACTTCTGCTGCCATGGAAGCCTGTTGTAGAGCTCCCCCTCCCCTTGGCCAAAATGCCAAAATGGCTTGAGAGGGGAGAGGGGGGGGTTGTATTTTCCAAAATTAAAAAAAAACTAATTTCCCAAAAATTACATGAGGCTACATTTTCTTCTCCTCCATTTTCCATAATTTATGAATTTTTTTTATAAATATTTCCAATTATTTTTTAATATTTCTTGAAAACTGTGCAAGTCAAAGTTTGACTTTGACTTTGACTTTGACCTTGCTGCTCTTGACTTAGCCCCAAAAAGTTTCTAGGTGATATAGAGTTAGAATTGGACGTAGAGCACGTCGTTAGAAAGGTATTGAAGATCCTGTCGATAATATGTCATCACCAATCTGAAATATTTCCACCTCATCCATCAATTTTGGCCCGAAACAGTGGCCGCTTAAAACCCCTGACTTGTTGGTGGACCCACATGACACCCAATCTTGCGAAAGGTGCCAAATCGCCATATGATATCTAATAGAGGAAAATGAGGTACCTTCGGAAAAGTATCGACGAGTAATTCGACGAGGTGTCCATAGATGTGTGTTCTGGGGCCATTAATGGTTATTTTATCTATCATTAAACCTTTCCATGCGAGTTGGTTCTGCCCCTTTGCCCAAAATAATTGACCAACTTGTGACAACTCTAACCGGTCCATCCGAGGTCGGAATGAGGCAAATGAGGAGCCATTGGAAAGGTATCTAAGTCTATTATAGTGTTAAATTTTTTAATCTTTGATATAAAACTCTTTCCCAACATGTTTTAAACCTCAAAGTATTGCAACCAGTTTGGTGTCTGAAATTGGTCATGAACTTGTGAAAGCTCGTTCTTACCAATCGGGGGTTGAAACGAGGCACGAGATATACCATTGGAAAGGTATCACACTGCCATACACCATGTCTGGGTTTTATTTTCCTTTTGAAACAATAATCTTAACAAAATCAGACCAGTAAGTCACGGCTATTGTTTTTGTCCATTCAGGTGACGCTAACTTTGCGTCCTCTGTACGAGGTCATACAGACTCATAATCGGGCTCATGAAAGACCGTTGGAAAGCTTGTCCTTATCTCTAAAACATGAAATCATTTTATTTACCGAATTGTGATCAGATTTCATCTTATCCTTTGCGAAAGGACCCCATCCCCAACAGACCCGCTTAGTGATAGGTGAAGGAGGCCAACGCTAAAATTCTTGTAAACTACATGCTTAGCTCATGAAACCTGAACCAAAAAGTCTTGACATGAGGAATAAATGACGTGGGAGGGTCCAAAACCCCCTAAAGGTAGCCAACTGATACTCTTTCAAGGGAAGAGGCCATATTAACTATGACCTCCACCACTGTCTTGGACTGGAACCATAGCACCAAGGGACATTTGTGGAGCAATGACTATGTAAAACGCCATGTTGAGCCCACAACAGATTTTTGGGTCAACACCTCCTCAAGTGTTTCTCATGTTCTTCTTTATAATTTTATTAAATAAGTATGTCATCCAAAAATACAATGACAAACTTATCTAAGTACTGTTTGAAAATACCATTCATTAAACACATGAAGACAACCGGTGCATTTGACAACCAAATGGCATTACTATAAACTCATAATGGCCATAACTAATTCAGAAAGTAGTCTTGCTGATGTATTCTTGTTTAATTCTCACTTAGTGATATCTAGATCTGAGATCAATCGTTGAAAATATCTACATGTCCCTCAACAAGTCAAAGAGGTCATATATCCTTGGAAAAGGATAATTGTTCTTTAATGTTACTTTGTTCAACTTCCTGAAGTCAATACAAAGCGTCAACGCACAATCTTTCTTCTTCACAAACAATACTCAGGCACCCCAAGGTGACACGCTTGGGCATATATACCCCTTCTTCAGAAGCTCTTCAAGTTGCATCTGCAATTCCTTCAACTCTGGTGTACTGATCCTATAATGAGTCTTGGATATGAGGGATTCTTCAGGAATACAATTTATAGAGAAATCAATATCTCTTTTCGGTGACAACCCTAGTATTTCTTTAAAGACATCCTCAAATTTTTTAGTACTGCATAGTCTTCAACATTTGGCACTTTATCCTTAGATTCCTCCTCCATGTGCGGTGCAAATACTTAGCACCCTTTCATGTATCTTTCCTTCAATTGCAAGGATGAAACTTCTATGATAGTTACAACTCTTGGAATGCATTGAACTATTCTTAAATTTCCTTCCTCATCCAAGCAAGTAAATACCTTATTGTAACAGTCTAGAATGACATGATTCTAGTCCAACCAATCCATACCAATGAGGCAATCATAAGAGCCCAAAGGTATGATATTAAAATCATCTCTTGTTCTCATCCCATTCATATTTATTGGACATGCCCTAACCATCTCATTAATTTTCCTTTTTCCTCTTGTAGCTAGTTGTACCAACCAAGGTTTTCCAAGCTTTCTTCTTGGAAATTGGAATCTTTCTACCATCTTAGGATCTAGATAACTATGAGTAGCTCCTGAATCAATTAAAATAGCAATGGTTTGGTCATTTATATTACCTTCCACTTCAATCATGTGAGACCAGAACTTATCTTTCTTTTTATCCAGGGATGCGTAGATCCTTGGTACATTTCTACCCATGTCTTCAATTGTTGTAGCTTGTTGTACATTGTGAATAGTCCTGACTTTTCCACCTCTGTTAGGGAAATCTATGTACATGTGGTCTCACCCACAACCCCAACATTGAATAGGTGGTTTCCTTAGTCTTTTCCCATTGTCTCATGTTGAAATTCTTACTCCAACACCTAGGTACTTTGCTATCTAGTGATTTCCTTACTGCAATCATATTAGCATCTCACAAAGCAATAATACACTACTGAAATATTCAAACCAATATCATGTAGTGGAAGCATAAACTAGGAAACCAAATCAAGCACATATGAACAACAATATTTTTGGGTAGATACCCCTGGAAAAAACTCTAGAGGGAAATCCAATGCTGAGAATGATTTTATGGTAAAATCAGGGATCCCATAACATGGATAATGGCCCACTAAGAGAAATACAACTGCAGACTAACCTGGAAAGGTCTGACCTATTGTACGACTAGTTTTGGAACAATTTTTGAGGTATCTGCGACTTTCCATTCTGTGATAGTCGCGGATATCCACGACTATCACCACTGTGACCCATGGATGTGTACAAAAAACATGTATGGGAAGATCCATATTATCCAACACTCTCCTGTGGATTCCTTCGAATGAAACCTACCTATGTATGCCTATGTTCTCTCTTATCCTTAACCTATATTATCTCTAGATGAAAGTCCTTCTTCACCTATCCAAGATCTCGAACCACAGTCCTTCGGGATCCAATACTATTTGTGTCGAATCTCTCAACACAACTGTTTTTTAGTGTCTTTCTCCTTCACCCTAGTATTGGTTTTATAATCACGAGTTACAATATATTTCTAATCTCACTTGAGATTTAGATTCAATGCGAAGACTTCATGCTAAGATGACATGTTAAGTACTTTTATTACTTTCCTCATATAACTCAAGTAACTAATTACATAATTAATTAATAAAATGAATTTACTTTAATAATTCCTTTAACTAAAGTAAATTCAAGAGTGGAAGGATTTTGAGGATTTCCACATGTCTAGACACATAGACTTGTGTGCAAATACTTGTCTAATGCTACCACTAACATCAACACTCCCTCTTAGTGAGGAAGGTATTCTGCACCACTCCAAGTATATCTCTGAAGAATACAAACTTTCCTTTCTCCAAGGGCTTGGTCAGAGTATCTGCAACCTAATCATCTGTGGAAATATACTGAAGCTTCACTACTCCTTTCTGGATCCTATCCTGAATGAAGTGATATTTTATTTCAATATACTTGGACCTGCCATGGAATATTGTATTCTCAGAGAGTTTGATACAACTCTGATTATCACAATATATCACCGTGGGCTCCAAATCTTGACCAAATAAACCTGTAAGAAATTTATGAAGCCAAATGGCTTGACAACTATCCATACTCACTACCATATTCTCTGCCTCTGCTGAACTGAGTGCTACAAAAGTCTTCTTCTTGCTGAACCAAGTAATCATTATTGATACCAAGATGAAGCAACACCTCGAGGTGCTCTTTATGTCTATTGCACTTCCTGCCCAATCTAAGTCTGTATATCCCTACAACTCTACTCCATCTCCTCTAAGATATCTCAATCCATACTCCATTGTACTTCTCAAGTACCTGATCACATGCTTTTTCRCGATCCAATGCACATGCCTTGGCTCTACCATGAACTAAATCAATGTGTGTTATAGAAATATTTTCCTCACCCTATGCAAATTTKCTCAGAAGGCCTTTTTCCATTTCCCTATGTAGACTTGAAGTCCCTTTTTACAAATCCCAGAGCTAAGAACAATATTTTTCCACATATACGTGCCCTAACAACTATACAACATGCATATATGCAGGTTGCACCACTATATCCTGCGTACATCAGGTTTTGTGCCCAAAATTAAAAAAATGGTGTCGGGTTTCCATGTCACGTCACGGGATCCATGATCCTTGACCTTCCATATACTGGAAACATTCAGACTCAGCCCTTTAGTTCCACTTGAAGTCTATAAATGGGCCATATCCAAGCTATTGAAAAGAGGAGAAGATTTCAACTTTGAGAGAAAAGTTACTCTGAAGAAATTATCGCTTCATATTGAGTCTGCATCCCTTTGTCCTTTTAAGTCAGAACACATTGTTCAACCCCCAAGCTCTTCCCTACTTGATTGAGAAGCTCATTGTCTCTCTTATATGAGCTTTCCTTTGGTGGAGGCCCAATTGGAAGGGATTTAGTTTCTCGGTTCTAAACCATGTGGACACATAAGTTTGTAATTCATTCACTTATGTTGATTACATTTTAATAGAAATACTATTTTCTCATCCAATGAATGTCTTGCAAATATTTGAATTGTTATTCCATGGGCATATTTGTTATGAATATTGATGGATTATGCTATTGAATGTGATAACTTTATATATTATCACCATATGCTTGTGTTTCTCAGTTGTTGAGGACAAGTTGCAGGTGTATTTCGTTGAGTCGAGTGTTGAATGGTGGACTTCATCGAACGTCTGGACAAGGTAGGCTCTATATCTTGTCTTGTTAGCATATTTTCTTATATAAAATATCTGAGATTAGAGTTGATTTCTATAGTCATTTCCGTCTGTTGTGGTTTACCCCTATCCAGAGAGATATTTTCCTCGTAACAGAATTGGCGATCATACTGGGGAAAGGATCTTCTTTTCAGGGTTTGGAGTATTTTTCTCCTTTGATTTCTCTCGTTCATATTGAGTTTCTTGTCGTCTGACTGCTTGACAACCTCTGTTCATTTTGAGTCTGAGTTTCTTAGCCTTCTCCTTAGTCTGGCATTGTTTTAACGCATATACATGGGTTTTTACCTGAGAGTCACATACATACACATGATGTCATTATGCAAGAAGCGTATATACGCATCTTTCTCCTGAACACTCGCGCACATCATCCTTTTTTCTTGGTTGTTGAGTTTGATGTTTGCTGGGTAAGTTTTGATGGCTGACGAGTCTTATTGGGTCTCTGTTATGACTGTTAAGTGTCTTTGGAATGATAGAAAACCCTCCTTTGGTTGAATTTTTGGGCAGTTCCCTTCTCATCATCCTTTTCATTTGATTGTCCTTGCATCTTGGGTTGGGTGTTTTCTTCTTGATATCCTACTTGGTTTGTCTCTGTTTAGATACAATAGAATCCTTATATCAAGTTGTTGTTTAGTCCTTGCATTTTCATTCTTTTATATTGAAAATACAAAAATATTAAGAATTTTTCATTGATGGCATTTGATATTTTATGTCCTTATCATTTATCTTAGTACATGTATAGAAATATTGCATCTTATTTGGAATTGCAGAACTAAATTGAAAATTGCATTTTGAAAATCTTATCATTTATTGGGAATTGAAGTTAGGACTTTGTATTTTATTTCATATTCATTTATTTTACTTGTTGAGTCATAACACCATTATTTTAATGATAGCACCTTTTTTAAGTAAGCAAGGCCACTAAAAGCAATGTTGATAATTTAAAATTGACTAGAAATGATTTTATTTTCTAGGGTGCACAAACGAGCTTAGGATTTAGAGCCTTGGAATAGGATTTTGTGAGTAAACTTCTCCAAGTCTACTAAATCAACATATGTGTCTGACTAAGGGAGTGGTGAAATCCATTGTATAATTGGTGACGTCAGGAGGCTCCGCTTACACCAGAGTTAAGCACGAGGTCGCATGAGGTTGGTTGAGGGGATATCCCCCCAATACCTTCTTAGTGTGAGATATATTTTTGGGGATCTATTTGTATATGGGGATATTGCTAGTACCTTTACCTATGTGAGAGACAGTGCTTTCGAGGTTTTAGGCTTTGTTACCCTGCCCATACGGTAGACCTGACTTATGACTTTTCGCCTACGCATCGGTTATATCATGGTTTCTTACTTTCTTGACATAGGTACAACCATAGGTTTCTTGCAGGGGTTATTTTGCAAGTACCCTGGGTCAGATAAGGGTCAGACAACACACAACCTTTATGGGGGATTACCTCTCTGGGGGGATCTAACCGACTAGTTGTTAAGCCCACGAGGGCCCTTATAACTGATTCCGATATCTATAATCTTTTGCAGGGAGTCTCAGGCCCCTCTTTGATGAGGCAAACCTACTTTAGGGAGGGAGGCCCCTTTCAGCCACTTTATCCTGTTTGTGTGCATATCGGCCTTTTGTTTATTTTATTTTGGTGTGCTCTTTGATTACTATTCAACCTTAGGATTTTGTATTGCGTCATGAGTTTTCATTGCTATGGTTGGTGGAGCACCCATGACTCCCTTAGTTAGTGCTACCCAGCCCATGGTATTTTCTCATTCCATGGGGATGAATCCTCTTGTATTTTCGAGTGGTACGTCGAATCATGATACTCAACCAATACCTTGGGCCTCTAATCATTTTTCTCATGGTATTCCATACATGTATTTGCACTATCCATCCTTTGTCTCATCTCCTTATGTGAATCCTAGTTTTGGGTCTGGGGGCATGATGCCTCCTTATTATCCCTTTTCATTTGGTGGGAGTCATATCCCTAAACCAACTCTTACGGTAGGAGGTTGGAATATTCCTTCCTACAGATTCAATCCTAGCTTCACTTTTCCAGGAGCAAGTGCTCAAATGGGCGGTCATTCTACTTATTACACTTCGTCAACTATCCTTCTTCCGCTATGTTAGTTCCTCCAGACTCTTTTCCCATGGCAGACCTCCATCTGTCCTCTGGTGTTTCATCCAGGGGGAGTCAGTTTTATAGTATGGGCAACCCCCTTAACAAAATTCCTTCATCTAGAGGAAACATATATCCTCACATGAGTAACCCTTGTCATGTCACTTTCTCTTCGCAAGCATCTTCCTCGGTGTTGATTCCATTACACCCCTTTATGAATCAGTATGGAGGAGGATACTATCCTTCTAGACAGGGCCATAGTGTGTACCAAAACCCTTCTTGGTCTGCAATTTCTCAAATCCAGTCTTTCTCGGAACCTTGGTATCAAATGTCGCAACTAATCGTCGCCACTAGTCCAGTCATTACAAGTCATGCTGGCATTATATCACCAACCTCTGCTAGTCATGTTGGATATTGGTCAACAACCTCTGCAAGTCATGTTGAAGACCAACAACTAGCCGCTGCAAGTCATGTTGAAGACCAACAACCAGCCACTACAAGTCATGTTGGGGGAACAAGTCCAGTCACTGCAAGTCATACTGGAATTATATCACCAACCTCTACTAGTCATGTTGGAGATTGGTTAACAACCTTTGCAATTCATGTTGAATACCAACAACCAGCCGATGCATGTCATGTTGGGGGCACAAATGTAGTCACTGCTAGTCCCACTGCACATACATCACCAACCTTTTCTAGTCATGTTGGGGATACATCAACAACCTCTACTAGTCATGTTGGGGGTTCAACATCAACCTCTGCTAGTCATGTTGAAGTTTTGTCACCAACCTATTCTAGTCATGTTGGGCATTCATCACCAACCTCTGGAAGTCATGTTGGATATTTGCTATTAGCCCCTACAAGTCATGCTGGGAGAATTCCACCAACCATTTCAAGTCATGATGGGGGCATTCATACAATTGAGAAGCCTAAACGTGTAAGACATAATCCCAAGTTCCTTTGTAGACTTTGCAAAGGATATCACCTTACTCATTTGTGCCCTGCTACTGCTATGGTACAAGAAGCGTGGTCCTTTCCTGGGGGCCCTTCAGGTTCTGATTCATCTTTGGTTTCCCAACCTTCTTTGGTTGATACAACAGTCATGTCGATGCAATATTTGGCTGACATCGTTCTTATTTTTGGGGCTGATGCGTTTCTTGACCTTGTTGTCTTGCATCATGTTCAACCAATGGTCATGTCGATGCAATATTCGACCGACACCACTCCTATTTTTGGGGATGATGCATCTCTTGACCTTGTTTTTTGGCATCCTATTCAACCAATGGTTGAAGAAGTGGTCATGCTGATGCAATCTTTGGCTGATCCCACTCTTCTATTGGAGAGTGACAAGTCTAAGGAAGTGACATTTCCAATGCAATCTTTGGTCAATCTCACTCTTCTTTTGGAGGGTGATGTGTCCTTCGACCATGTTCTTATCATTTCTAGTCTTGTACCTTCTGAAGAAGGGAGCATTCTACTCTCTCCAAGTGTGCTCCCTCTGTAATATCCCTAGGCCGAACCCAATTGTAATGTAACTGAAAATGTACTTAAGTTGGTGAGCTGTTTGATATCATTTTTGTATGCACCTTTCATGACATAGTGTGTGCATGTACTGCGCAGTAAAATGAGGAAGTGTGCACATTCCAGGATACTGCGTGCAACAACTTTCGTGTGCATGATTTTGAGGCCAGGGAGACTTTGTGTATATGATGTGTTTTATTGGTTGGTGAGCCAATTATTATAATCTAGGATGATTATGTTTTGAATAAGGCCAGAGATCCTAGATGTTAAAGGCCAGTGCACCTATTTTTGTATATGTCTCATCATTAATATAAAATACATCATTGTGTGTAGACCGACCATGATAAAAGAGTATGGGGGACTAAACTCCACTAGTTAGGGAAAGGGTGGGGATAAAAGTTAAGGAAAAGGGGCTAAGCTAGGGAGCTTAAGCCAAAAAGGAATATTATATTAATATTTCTTAAAGTATAAAGTATGGATAATTATTTTATCCTAAGTTCTAAAGATGGGGACAAGTGGGCCAAAGTATCTCCCAACATGAAAAGTGTCAAGTGGAATACATGCATACATATTGTTTGGACTTAGTTCATTTCTCATCGTTCTTTCCATTCATTCCTTCCATCATTCAGTGATCCATTCAGCCATATCAGGACCATTCACTCACACAGTCATCTATCCTCCATACTTCATGTCACTATACCTGAACCTGTATCCATAGTCATACGTGTTTGTGTAGTTGGTTATCTTGGGAGCTGGACTGAAGAAGTGGGTTTTCAGGCTCGTGGGATATTGAAGAGGCGAGTTGTCAGTCCCATGAGAAATTCCTCTATGAGTGGGAAAATTGTTGGGAATTGATTCCTGAAGGTGTTAAACTGCAACTACAGGGCTCTGAAACTTCTTGTCTGGCCTGTTGTTGAAGCGCGAAAAGGAAGTGGGGCAGCCAAAGGACTGTTGAGAAGAGAAGGAGCACATTTCCTGGGGTGGGACATGCATGTGGGGAATGAGGGACTGTAGGTTGTTAGTTTGAGTTGGCACCTGTGACAGAGACTTTCCTGTTGTCTATGAGCCATTATCCTGGTTAGGAATCCCTTTACCCAGGTGGAGTTTAGTCCCAGGTCGGGGGTGACCCACTGCTAAGAGTGATGAACAGTGTGGTCTAAGGCTGGGAGGTTCATGGAAGGTCTGCACGCAGTTGGTGATATTCTTACCAAGATAAGTATCAATTGTGTGATAAATTTACATGTTGCATTATTATTTACGTGTTTATTTTTATGGGTTTATTCTATATGTTGTTATAACTGTCTGTTTATTTATGGGTATTTCCTGTATATGCTGCATGTATATGTTTACTGTCATTTTTGTATGAACCTATGTAGTTACAGATGTATTTGTTTGTTACATTTTATATATATATATATATATATATATATATTTCCGCAAGAGTTATGTGTGTATATGTTTTAATTACATGTAGTTCAAAAAATTTATGTGGCATAGCTTAGTTGGATGTTGGGTATGTTACAGTATGTTCTACAGAGAGAAAGAAAGTGTTCTCTGGAGTAGAATGCCCCGGCTTGGGTGGCCGGGGACATTACAATATGGTATCAGAGCTTCAGTTTTCAACACTGAGCTTGGATGGGTTGAGAAAGTTTGAGTTGAAGAGAAATTTCACAGAGGATTTCTTTCAAAGTGGCCAAATTTTGAGTCACAAAGCATCCATGGTAAATTTAGAAACAACATCAGGGAATTGGGAAAATCCCCAATTTCTGTTGTTAAATTCATGAGAAAATGGAGAAATTCGACCAAGTGGTGAGATATTATTGGTTTAATATCCGTTCTAGCAAATTTAGACATGGAATTGGTCGAATTTTAAGTTACAGTGAAGCCATGATAGATGGAGTGAGATTAGTAAATAAAATTCTTAATTCGTGAATTGATTTTGGGTAAATTCATTCAAGAAATGTCAATCCGCAGCGATTTATTGTTGCAGTGGTTGAACTGGTGTTATCGGGGTGAAATTGAACAAATTTCATAGTTGTAGAATGTCTATGGTAAATTGGGGAAAAAGTTAGGCAAAAGCCCCAATTTCTGCAACGGAACTCACGAGGAATTGATGCACATAAAAATGAATGTGCGCATGCGGGTGCACTAAAAATGCATGTTGCGCAATAAAAATCCCGTGATATGTAAAAATTGGGCACTGCGCAGAAAAATATTGGTGTGTGGGCGCGTGCTCTAAAATTTGGTGCCGTGCGAAAAAATATTGGCGTGCTGGTGCGCACACTAAATTTTGGCTCCGCACGGAAAAATGTTGGTGTGCAGGTGCGCGCTAAATTTTGGCGCCACGTGGAAAAATGTTGGTGTGCAGGTGCATGCACTAAATTTTGGCACTGTGCGGAAAAATGTTGGTGTGTGGGTGGGCGCGCTAAATTTTGCCTTGCGTGGTGTGCATATGCATAATAAGGTGTGCACGGTGTGCATACACATAATAATGTCGCATGTGGTGTGCGCAGTATTGGTAGAGTGCAAAGGAGTTTGATTGGTGCGTGTGCAATGTGGGTATATGTTGTCGCGCGACAGTTTAATTAATGGTGTGCGCAGAGTATTGGTGCGCAGTGAGGGCGTACTAAACTTTGGCATGGTGTAACACGTAGATTGAAATATGTGTGGAATATCAACATGCGATACAAAAATTGCGCGCAATGGGTAATAGTGCAAGAACCAAAACTGTGCACGGTGGATATTGGCGTGCGACACAAAATTAGTGCGTGCAAGTTATTGACATGATAGAGAAGTGATGTACAGTGGTTAAATGTGTGCGAAGCATGAATCACCTTGTGGTGTCGCTGTGCATGCTAAATATGGGTGCACAGGTTAAAATTTGTGCACGCAAAGTCATTTGGAGGGTGAACAACAACAAAAATCTAGTGATTTTCTGCGATGTTATATACTGTTTGAACGTCATCTTTTTGTAGCACGATTTTGAGGCCCTTAAGAGCGTTTTTAGCTACTCAAAAACCACGAGAACAAAATGTACCAAGGTACACTCTATCTCTATGGCCCAAATAAAAGAGCTTAGAGAGATATTTCTAATGGTGTAAACCATTAATCAAACGGAGCTTTTATGAGAAAGTTACAACACAAACAATGGAAGGTAAATTTTAAGACCCATCTAATTTCAAAGAGCCATAAATTTCTGCTCCGGAATCAGATTGAGGTGTAGGAGTAGTCAATGGAAATATATTGAACCATAGAAGACATTCCCAGAGCTCAATTAAATTTCTGGACATGCTAAAGATGTTTAATATGGAAAAGAAGGTACCTGTATCATTCCAAACCAAAAACACGAATTGGCCTAGAACTTCAGCGGGCTGTAACTGGTAGGCCAGAACCCAAAAAAGATGAAACTTGGACAGAGTTTATAGAATATGTATATGAAGAAACCCAATTGATATCCTGCGAAAATTGCAATGGAGTAGGTGCAAAAATGCATTATTACAGTGCAGAGTTGCATCAAGTTGAAGTGTAAAAATAAAAATTAATGGGCAATTTTCAAATAACCATAACTTTCTGCTCAAGACTCAAAATTGAGCATGGGAGCAGGCGTTGGAAAGGTGTTGGCCAGTAGAATATAAAAATTCACCCATAAAATTGATTTGGGAATTCAATTTTCCAAGAAATCAAAAAAAATAATTATGATATATTATTGAACCAGAATGGTTCATACTTTTCCATAAAATTGTTGTGTCAATTAGCCTAACAAATTTTGTTGGTTGCACATTCTTGCAGAGTTAAAATTTTTTAGTTCTTAATAGGTGATAAGGTTGACGTTTAGTTAAAAAAAAGAAAAGGTACTCAGAGAAAGAGTGTTATGAAAAAAATATTTCATAAGATGATCAAAATCCAAGACCCCAAAATGTCAAGGTATGAATCTGAGTGCAGCCATAAAGTCTTGGGAATCCACTACAGGAAGTCCTCTCATGTTAGTCAAGTATTCAATGGAATCTGGGCAGAGGAATAGATCATTTAGTGAATGAATTAGTGAACACTCCCAAAGAAGCCAATATACAGATTAAGCAATGCATTGGAGTCAGATCTATTATAAAAGGAATTGACTATTAGAATGATAGTAATTGGATAAAGAAAGAGGCTTAATGCATAAATGGATAAAGAGTGCATCATATCCAGGGATTAGTTATGCAATTATAGAGTAATTCTTCCCTTATGGTTATCAGAGTGCACGGTGGAAGCATGGTATGAAGGGCATCAATATGGCATGATAGAAGTGGATTGTGCAAGGCAGGTTGAAATCAGATTAGTCAAGACAGGGGAAAGTAATAGCCAACAAGAAAATCCAAGTACTGGTATGATCAAATAAGGAAGGGATAAATCAAGTAAATCAAGAAGAAAGTTGGCGTTAACTATCCAAGGTTACTTAGAAAGCATGACTGGAAATATAACTGGGACATGTAGGAGTTGGATCAGAGGAATCTAAATAATAGTGGAATGCTGAAAATTAATACCAGCATAATATGTAGTTGCAAGTCCATGAACATGCTAGGATAATGGAAGAAGAATTCATGGGGTAGATATCAAGCAAATGGGAATGCAGGAAAACACTCCAAGAGGGAAAGCAGGATTAATAGAGGCTTGTTGATGCATTCCAAAGGTATTGAAGATATTTCCACGATAGCATGGAGATGTCAAAGCCAAGAAAGACTTAAAAGTGAAATGAATCTTTGTAGAGAGTCAATAAAGAACCATGAAGAATTAAATGGTTCTATGCATGGTTTTGAATGCAAAAGTGATGGGCCTGAGAAGAATCCATCTCAAATGGCATAGAGCCACGAGTGACATTCCCATGGGGTGGAAGTATCACTTGAAATTATGATGGTAAATTAAAAGAATTATTAAGTGCTTTAATTAATTTTATGCAGCTAGAGAAGGAGGCATATGTGCATCCCTACAGTATGATATGATATTGTCTATGCAAGCCAAGTTTGAGGCTAGTTGGCAAGGAGAAGAGAAAAATGAAAGAAAACTCAAATACTAAAGTATTCAGTTCAGAAAGAGCTGAAGTAGTTCATTCCGAAAAATAAATGGATGTTGAAGACCCAAAGTCTATAAGACAGCATGATGGGAATTATAATTCATCCAAGTATGAGTTGGGATAGATGGATCCAGGAAGTAAAAAAAAAGTTGAAGGTTAATATCAGTTTAGTATTTGGATGGAAGAGAAAAGGCATCCAAGAGTGATTTGGCTAGATAGTGCTTAGATAAGAAATAATCATGCACAATGGTTACAGTGAAGAGCACATGAAGATTCAGGAATCCGAAAGAATTGAAGATTTATGGGTTAAACAAGGAAAGGTGATACAGTGAGAAAGAATTTGCTGCAATTACTGTAGTAGCAAGTATTTTATGGCTTGTTGGGACAACCATAAAGTGGTAATGCTTTCATGTTTGCAATTGTTGTTGATAATGTTCCTGCATATGAAAGGAAGCAACAAAAGGCTGGAATGTTGATTATAAGACTGATAAAGAGGCATGCGAAATTCTACTGTCATCAACTAATCATGTAGTATTAAATTCGTTTAATGGAAGCCATGTAGGTAAGTATTTCTATTTTGGGAATTATGTTGCATAATTGCCAAAGGGAAATCCAGGTAAGAGTTTCCCCAAATTGAATTTTATAATACGTTGTATGGTATTGTTTAAGTGCACTGACAAGATTAAGTTACCACTATGTGTGGTAAAGGCTAGAGGCATGTTATAGTTATCAAAGCTTTTATCTTTTTGAATGCACACACTGACATAGTAGTAGGTCATGTTAATTTGGTTATGAGGCAATAACCAAAGAAAATAAAAGATAAGAACTTGTTATAGGAATGATGCTAAGAAAACTAGTCATGTATGAGACCAAGACATGGTTGGATATGGCAAAGTATGGTTACAGAAAATTTGTGTGCCACACAAATACCCAATGAACTTCCTAACTTTAATTAAAACTTGGACTGCAACCTTTTTGCTAACACTAATAAACACCACAGAATTGTATTCTTGGTGTAGTGTTCAGATTGAAAAGGAAGGCATTCAAGTAATTGTGACGACAATGGGAAGTGTGTGGAGATGTGTCAAGACATTGGCCAGATTTTCAATTTATGGATGGTGAGATACATGACTTAGATAAATATCATTCTAAAAATCAATGCAAAGGTGCATTGAATAAGTAGGCATTGATATTTGCACTCGTTCCTAGTAAGTGGCAGAGTTGCACTCATACATGATGGAATTATATACTTAAATGCATTTTGATGAATGCATTTTGTGAGTGCATTTATATATGTTTTTGCATGGAAATAATTATATTGATGGATGAAATGTTGATAACTCATGAAGTTGATAACATTTCAGGAACTGTTAAACATTACAACAGGAAGTTGCAATTCAGGTAGTCACAAGAATAGTGACTACCAAAAATTTCGTGTTCAGAAAATTGAAGAAATGAACTTATTGTTATTAATTAAGAACATGCATATGCATATAATGATGAGTCATTCTATTTGGTTAAATTGTTTGGTAATTGTGATTGAATTGCTAGGTGCATGCAATTCTAAGATCATTGCATAAGGTGTTGTACATGTTGAATTATGATGTACATAAAATACTGACAATCTATTGGTTGTATGCAATATATAATCATTGCAGGAAAAATGGTATTTAGCATGGTGCTTGCTGAAATCCATAAGAAAAACTACATTCTATTATTCCAACAATGATGAAAAATTATGAAATAGAATTTCATATTTTGGGAAAAGTCGAATTCCTTATGAAATTAATTTGATTTCTAAAATGGAATTTTTATAATGCTCTCTCATGATAACTTCATGTGTATGATGCAGATGAGATGATAATGATAAAAGTTGGAACTCTTAGAGCCACAGTGATCTGAGACTTCTTGTCCAGCCTGTGTTGGAGCCCTTGAAGGGAAGTTGATCAACTGATGAAATGTTGGACAATGAAGGTGCATACTACCTTGGGTTGTACAAGCATGTGGGGAAGAGAGACCATTGGTTGGAGTGCTTCTGAGGTTTGGTACCTTGGCCTAGACTATGTTGATATTGATTGTGGGTCGTGGTTATCTTGGGAACCCATTTCCCTGATGGAGTCATAACCCATGCTCGGGAGTGGTACGCTGCTGAGATTTTATCAACAGTGAGATATAAGGCTGGGTGGAACGTCGTGGATCTAAATCCAGTTGCTGCTTCAATGGGGTTTAAATGAAGCATGTAATAAGGAACAATGAGTTGAATTAGTTCCTGAATCAACTCTATGGAATAGAGCAATTGAATTCCAGTTGCAGTATGAGTACTAGAATTGGTGTTGGAAACTAGAGCACCAGATGGATAACAAGATTTCAATAGATAAAGCTTGGATATTTTAAATAATTTGAATGGTACATGGTATATAATGCACTGAGGAAAATGCATAAATAAGGGGAGGGGATTGTAATATCCCTAGGGCGAACCCAATTGTAATGTAAATGAAAATGTACTTAAGTTGGTCAGCTGTTTGATATCATTTTTGTATGCACCTTTCATGGCATAGTGCACGCATGTATTGCGCAGTAAAATGAGGAAGTGTGCACATTCTAGGATACTGCGCACAACAACTTTAGTGTGCGTGATTTTGAGGCTAGGGAGACTTTGGGTATATGATGTGTTTTATAGGCTGGTGAGCCAATTATTATAAGCTAGGATGATTATGTTTTGAATTAGGCCAGAGATCCTAGATGTTAAAGTCCAGTGCGCCTATTTTTGTATATGTCTCATCATTAATATAAAATACATCGTTGCACGCAGACCGACTATGATAAAAGAGTATGTGGGACTAAACTCCACTAGTTGGGGAAAGGGTGGGGCTAAAATTTAAGGAAAAGGGGCTAAGCTAGGGAGCTTAAGCCAAAAAGGAATATTATACTAATATTTCTTAAAGTATAAAGTATGGATAATTATTTTATCCTAAGTTCTAAAGTTGGGGACAAGTGGGACAAAGTAGCTCCCAACATGACAATTTTCAAGTGGGGTACATGCATACATATTGTTTGGACTTAGTTCATTTCTCATCATTCTTTCCATTCATTCCTTCCATCATTCAGTCATCCATTCAGTAATATCAGGACCATTCACTCACGCAATCAACTATCCTCCATACTTCATGTCACTGTACCTGAACCTGTATCCATAGCCATACGTGTTTGTGTAGCTGGTTAGCTTGGGAGATGGACTGAAGAAGCGAGTTTTCAGGCCCATGGGATATTGAAGAGGCGGGTTGTCAGGCCCGTGAGAAATTCCTCTCTGAGTGAAAAAATTGTTGGGAATTGATTCCTGAAGGTGCTAAACTGTAGCTACAGGGCTCTGAGACTTCTTGTCTGGCCTATTGTTGAAGCCCAGAAAGGAAGTGGGGTAGCCGAAGGAATGTTAAGTAGAGAAGGGACACACTTCCTGGGGTGGGACATGCATGTGGGGAATGAGGGACTGTAGGTTGTTAGTTTGAGTTGGCACCTGTGACAAAGTCTTTCCTGTTGTCTATGAGCCATTAGCCTGGTTCGTAATCCCTTTACCCGGGTGGAGTTTAGTCCCAGCTTAGGGGTGAGCCACTGCTGAGAGTGATGAGCAGTGTGGTCTAAGGTTGGGAGGTTCATGGAAGGTCTACATGCAGTTGGTGATATTCGTACCAATATAGGTATCAATTGTGTGATAAATTTACATGCTACATTATTATTTGCGTGTTTATTTTTATGGGTTTATCCTATGTGTGGTTATAATTGTCTGTATATTTATGGGTATTTCCTGTATATGCTACATGTATATGTTTACTATCATTTCCGTATGAATCTATGTAGTTACAGATGTATTTGTCTGTTATGTTTTATATATATATATATTTCCGTAAGATTTCTATGTGTATATGTTTTAATTACATGTAGTTCAAAAAATTTATGTGGCATAGCTCAGTTGGATGTTGGGTATGTTACCGTATGTTCCGTAGAGAGAAAGAAAGCGTTCTCTGGAGTAGCATGCCCCAGCTTGGGTGGTTGGGGATTTTACACCCTCCAAGTCCTAGAGTGGTTTCCTTTGATTGGAATGATCTTGTAGAGCCTCGACTTCCTTCGTCTACACCCTTCCAGATAAGGGGAATTCTTTGATATATTGTAGATAAGGTAACCTCTGCAAGTATTTTATCCTCCTTGACTTAGAAATATTTGGGTTTTCCCAAGCTTGTGTCAGCTATCTGTGAGTTGTTGAATTTTGATAGAAGTCCTACACGGGAGACTTGGCCTCCCCCATCATATGATGTTTAGAACAACATCCTTGACTCTTGTTTAATATATTTTCCGACTCTCTCAAAAAGAGAAAATATTGTCGAGTGAACTTGTCTCTTTCACACTCGTTAATTGGATCTGAAAGGAAATCTGTTTGGTGTAATTTTAACTCTTTTTTGAACCAAGTAGACTAATTTCAAAAAAAGGAATACTCTAGTCACTAGTGGCTAGAAGAGTTCTCCTGGGTATTGTTTTATACATTTTCGGGCCTAAGGGACTAAATTTACGAAAAAGGACATTTTTTGATGTTAAGTTGTAATTGCATCCCATTCTCTTTCTTGCAGTATTGAGCCTATTGCCGAGTCTCTCTTTTGCGTTATAAGCCTTTCACCTTAGCATTTTGCATCATCAGCCAAGCAAAGCCTTTTTTATATCCTTTGCAGCTTGACACCCTATACCAAAGAGGAAACATTCCACCGAGTGTCCATATCCCACATGAACCTCCTTGCATTGAGCATAGGTATGTTCCACTTCTGGAACTAGATTTGTTTCTTGCGACACTTGTTTCCTCCTCTATATCATAACATTCATTTGACTATGAAAAAAAAAAATATGGGTGGGAAAAGAGTATTATCTTCTATTGGCAGCAGTTGTGTCACCTTTGAACAAAGCACAAATTTTTGAGTCCAAATGTCATCAAAATTTTGGATTTATCATGACCTTAGGAAGCTAAGCTCATTACTGAGAGTTTACTCCCCTGACTTGTTACTCTTCCAATCCATATGGAGAGTTTTGATTGGTGCCTCCCGCATCACAAAGTTTCATCATTGAGTCTATGCTTCCATAGTCTTCCATATGTCTCATGCTCTTGTTCAAAGGATGTCTGTCAACTTATGTCAGACACTCCTCAGAACTCTTGACTTTGCATGTCAAACATACCCTCAGAGTGTCTCAAAATTACATGAATTTGTAGTCCTATTGTGCACTCTAGTCCTACTTTCATCATTGGTAGGTAACCTTGAACCCGACAGTCAAAATTTCATCATTGGTCGTTGACTGGGGAGTTTCCCTTGTGTTCGACAATAGGAAATCTATTCACACATTGGGATTCATGGAGTGTCTTGGACTCCATTAGTATTATTGGTGGTTTCCTCACCATTGTCATTTGTAACGTCCCCGACCAACCATGTCTGGCCACGATACACCAGAGAACACTTTCGTTCTCTCTGCAGAACATACTGTAACATACCCAGAATCCAACTGAGCTATGCCACATAATTTTTTCAAACTGCATGCAATTAAAATATATACACATAGAACTCTTATGGAACATTATATATAAAATGTAAACAGGAAAATACATTTTGTAAATGCATGGATTCATACTAAAATAACATAAAACATATACATGCAACATATACAAGCAATACCCACAAATATAACGACAGTTATAACCACACATAGGATAAACTCACAAAAATAAACACGTAAATAATAATGTAGCATGTAAATTTATCACACAATTGACACTTATCTTAGTAATAATATCACCAAATACGTGTAGACCTTCCACGAACCTCCCAGCCTTAGACCACACTGCTCATCACTCTCAGCAGTGGGTCACCCCTGAGTTGGGACTAAACTCCACCTGGGTAAAGGGATTCATAACCAGGATAATGGTTCATATACAATAGGAAAGACTTCGTCACATGTTCCAACTCAACTAATAGCCTACATTCCCTCATTCCCCACATGCCTGTCCCACTCCAGGAAGTGTGCCCCTTCTCTGCTCAACAGTCCTTTGGCTGCCCCAGTTCCTTTCTGGGCTTCAGCAACAAGCCAGACAGGAAGTCTTAGAGCACTATAGTTGCAGTTCAACACCTTTAGGAAATCAATTCCCAACAATTCTCTCACCCAGAGAGAAATGGCTCACGGGCCTGACAACTCGCCTTTTCAATATCACTCAGGGCTAACAACCAGCTTCTTTAGTCCAACTCCCAAGATGACCAGCTACACAAACATGTATGGCTATGGAAATAGGTTCAGGTACAATCATGAAGGTATGAAGGATATCTCAATGAGTGTGTGAATGATGATGGAGTGCTTGATTGGGTGACTGAATGATGGAAGGAATGAATGCAAAAATGAACTAAGGCCCAACAATATGTATGCATGTTCCCAACTTGACACTTGTCATGTTGGGAGCTACTTTGGCCCACTTGTCCCCATCTTTAAAACTTATGATAAAATAATTATCCATACTTTATACTTTAAGAAATATTAATATAATATTCCTTTTTTCCTTAATCTTCCTATCTTAGCCCCTTTTCCTTAACTTTTAGCCCCCACCCTTTCCTTAACTAGTGGAGTTTAGTCCCCCATACTCTTTTATCATGGTTGGTCTGCACGCAACAATGTATTTATATTAAGGATGAGACAAATACAAAAATAGGCACACTGACCTTTAACATCTAGGCTCTCTGACCTAATTCAAAACATAAGCATCCCAACCTATAATAAATGGCTCACCAACCTATAAAACACATCATATACACAAAGGCTCCCTGGCCTCAAAATTGCGCACACTTAAGTTGTTGTGCGCGGTATCCTGGAATATGCACACTTCATCATTTTATTGCATAGTACATGCGTGCACTATGCCATGAAATGTGCACACAAAAATGATATCCAACAACTCACTAGCTTAAGTACATTTTCATTGACATTTACAATTGGGTTCGGCTGAGGGATATTACAATCCCCTCCCCTTATTTATGCATTGTCCTCAGTGGATCATGTACACATATACAACAAAATTTTCAAAAATCCTCAAAAAGATGCGGGTATTCTTCCTGCATTGCATCCTCATGATCCCAAGTAGTGTCCTCAGGACCGTACCAGGTCCATTGGACCTTTACAAGCCCTATGGATCGATTCCAGAGCTGTTTGATTTTTTGGTCTAGAATGCATACTGGATGCGCTTGGAAAGCACCTTCTTGCTCCACCTGAATCACATTCCAATCAATAACATGATTAACATCAGGCATATATTTCTTTAGCAATGATACATGGAATACATTATGAACAGACATAGATGCAGGAAATGCAATCATATAAGCTACTGGACCAATCCTCTGTAGGATTTCAAATGGCCCACAATAGCGAGCTACCAACTTTGAACAATTTCCCAACTTCAGGGAAATTCTGTTGGCTTTCACTTTAAAAAATACATGGTCTCCCACTTTAAATTCCCTATGAGTTTTTCCCTTTTCAACATAGATTTTCTTCCTGTCTTGGGCAGCCTTTAAATTTTTCTTTATTCTTATCATTTTCTTCTCCATTTCCCTAGGCAAATCTGGCCCAACCACTGCTCTATTTGCTGGGTTATCCCAACTTACTGGTGTGTTTCACTTTCTTCCATAAAGTGCCTCAAATGGGCTCATCTTTAGAGATGTTTGGTACCCATTGTTATAAGAAAACTCTACCAAGTGTAGGTAGTCTTCCCATTTTTATTGCTTATCCATCACATACATTCTCAACATATCCTCAATCACTTGATTCACCCTCTGTATTTTCCCATCCCATTCTGGATGATAAGCTGTGCTAAAATTCAAATTTGTTCCAAATCCATTAAATAATCCTTTCCAAAAATTTTAGGTAAATTTTGGATCTCTGTCAGACACAATTGTCTTGGGTATGCCATGTAATATAGCAATTTCTTTCATATAAACATCAACTATGTTGGTTGCCTTGTGAGTGAGCTTAACTGGAATAAAATGGGCAACCTTAATAAGCTTATCCACCACTACTATGATAGAATCATGTTGATTGTTTGTTCTGGGCAGTTTGGTTATGAAATCCATGGTTACCACTTCGCACTTCCACTCAGGAATGGATAATGGTTGTAGCAAACTGGCTGGGTGGCTATGCTCAACCTTTACCTTTTGACATTCCAAACATTTGGAAATAAAATAAGCAACCACTTTCTTCATGCCTGGCCAATAATGTTATAACCCTAAAATGCACCATACAGGTTTACCTGGCATCAGGCCAACTCATGCCTCTTCCTAGCCAAAGCCATGCTGAGTAACTCCTCAAAAAACCACTCAAAACAAGCA
>JZKD02S2283084.1:267791-311270 GCA_000966675.3 Picea glauca | reverse complement strand
CCCCATGACATTCACACATTTCATGGGGATGAATCCATCCACTTTTCATAATGGTATGAAAAATTACAACACTGAATCCATGCCTTGGGTCTCTAATCATTTTCCTATTGATATGCCAAACATACCTTCACCCATCCCATCCTCTCCCTAGCCCATTTATATGCATCCTAGTTTTGGATCCGGAGGCACCATGGCCCCACTGTGTACATCTCATTTGATAGGAGTCATGTCCCTCAACCAAATTTCACTATGGGAGGTTGGAATCTCCCCTCTTACGGATCTAATCCTAGCCATGTTTTTTCAAGAGACAATACTCAAATGGGTGGTTATTCTACTTATTACACCCCATCTATGTATCCTTCATCCACCATGCCAGTTCCTACAAACACTTTTCCCATGGTAGGTCCACATATGTCCTTTGGTATTTCATACATAGGGAACCCATTTTCTGGTACAGGACACCCTCTTCACGGGGCCCCTTCACATGGGGGAAACATATATCCTCACTTGAATAATCCTTATCATACTTTTGTCTCTTTGCAAACATCTGCTTCAATGATAATGCCTGTACAAACCTCTATGGATCAATTAGGCAGAGGATACTATCTTTTTGGATAGGGACATGGTGTAAACCAGGATCCTTCGTGGCCTGCAATGTCTCAAATCTAGTCTTTCCTAGGACCTTGGTCTCAAATTCCACAACTCACCACTATCGCTAGTCCAGTCACTGTCAGTCACACTAGAGATCCATCACCAACCGCTGCTAGTCATGTTGGATATTGGTCGACAACTTCTGCAAGTCATGTTGAAGACCAACAACCAGCTATTGCTAGTCATGTTGGGGGCATCACTCTAGTCGCCATGAGTCATATCAACATCACATATCCAACCTTTGTACATCATGTGGGAGATGAATCTCCAGTCTCTGATAGTCACATTGAGCGCATGTCGCCAGCCATTGTAAATAACATTGGGGGAAGTCATATGGTTGAGAAGCCTAGATGTGTCAGACGTAAGCCCAAGTTCCTTTGCAGGAATTCCGAAGGAGATCACCTCAATCATTTTTTTCTTGCTACTGTCCGGATACCAGAAGCATGGTTCTCACCTGGGGTCCCTTTGGGTTATGAGGTGTCTTTGGTTTCTTCACACTTTGTTTCTTCTTTTATTGACACGACAGTCATTTCGATGCAATCCACGCCTAACCACATGCCTATTTTTTAGGGTGATCTGTCTCCTAACATTTTTCCCATCCATCCTATTCAACCAATGGTCAAACAAGTGGTCATACCAATGTAGCCTTCAGTCAATCCAACTCTTCTTTTAGAGGGTGATGCATCCTCCAACCGTGTGATTAACATTTCTAGTACTGAACCTTCTGAACAAAAGAGATTTTTACTCTCCCTGAGCACTCTCCCTCCAAGTCCAGAAGAGGTTCTCTTTGACTGGGATGGTCTTGTGGGGTATCCAATGCCTCCTCCTATGCCTTTGCAATTAAGAGACGTTATCTGATATATCATGGAGAAGGCAACCTCCACTAGGACTTTATCCTCCTCGACTTGGAGAGATTTGGGTTTTCCCAATATTGTGTCAGCTATTCATAAGATGCTGACCTTTCACAGAAGTCCAACATGAGAGCCTTGGCCTCACCCATGACATGCCTCCTAGAAACCCCCCAACGAGTCTGATTTAATCTCTTTTTCAGACTCGTCTAAAAAGAGAAAAGATTTCCGAGTGAATTTGTTTCTTTCACACTCGTTAATTGGATTTGAAAGATCGTGAGTCTTAGTTAAGCTCTTTTTTGACTCATTTTCAAAAGGAAAAAATGTTGCCGAGTGAACTTGTCTATTTCACACTCGTAAATTGGATTTGAAAGGATGTCTATTTGGTACAAGTTTATCCATTTTTCAAACCAAGTAGACTAAGATTACGAATAAGGACATTTTTTGGTGTTAAGTTGTGATTGCATCTCATGCCCTTGCTTGCAGTATTGAGCCTTTTGTCAGATCTCGCTTTGCATTATAAACCATTTGCCTCAACATTTTTTCATCCTCAAACCAAGCAGAGCCTTGTTTATATCCTTCACAACTTGACATCCTATACCCAGGAGGGAACATTCCCTCGAGTGTCCATCTCCTGCATGCACCTCCTTGCATTGAGCATAGGTATGTTCCATTGTTGGAACTAGTTTTGCTTACTTGTGACACTCCTTCCCTCCTCTATATCATAGCATTCATTTGACTATGAAAAAACAAAAAAATATGGGCAGTAAGGGAGTACTATCTTATATTGGCAACAGTCGTGTCTCCTTTGAACAAAGCACAAAATTTTTGAGTCCACTTGTCATCATAATTTTGGGTTTAGCATGACCTTTACATAGAGTTTACTCCCCTGACTGGTTACTCTTCCAGTCCCTATGGAGAGTTTGACTGATGCCTCCTGCATCTTATGGTTTCATTAGTGAGTCTTTGCTACCAAAGTCTTCCATATGTCTCATGCTCTTGTACAAAGGATGTCTATAAACCTGTGTCGGCCATTCCTCAGAACTCTTGACTTTGCATGTTGGCCATACCCTCAATTTGTCTCAAAATCACATGAATTTGTAGTCCTATTACGCACCCTAGTCCTACTTTCCTCATTGGTAGGTAACCTTGAACCCAACATTTGACATTTCATCATTAGTCGTTGAATGGACGGTTTCCCTTATGTTCGATGACAAGACATCTATTCACACATTGGGATTCATGCAGTGTCTTGAATTCCATTAGCCTTATTGTTGGTTTCCTCACATTTGTCAGTATTTTTCCTCATTGTATTCTATTCAGAGGGTCTTTTTCATGTACCACTTACACCTGGCACACGTGAAAGATGCACAAGGTTGTTGGTTCGTGAACATGTTCTTCGTCCAATTTCCTCCAAATCATCAAGCTCCTGCTTTGTACCTTGTGCTGAATGATGAGAGATGACTTAATGCTCTCCTTTCAGCGGGTCTCCTTCCATCAAATTCAGTTCATCTATTCTGGAGATGAGACCTAGAGTCCAATGAGTACCTAGATGCTTGCATTCATTAGTGGCAGGTTCTCTCGCCATCAATAGTTGGGAATACATCAATGTATCTTGATCGATGGATTCTTCAAGTGTTCAAACTTGACTCCTTTATTCACACTTGTAAGAATGTACTCGGTCCCTTGATACCTACTTTCATCATCAGTAGGTTGTCTCGCATTTGTTAACGATATATCTCAATGACCGGTAATCAAATGAAGTCTCAATGTGTTTGAACTCAACTCCTTTATTCACATGATGTAGACTTGCACCTTTGGCAGATTGTGTAGAAGAATTGAAGACATCAATTTATAGTCACAACTTTCCTGAGTTGTTGCTACCTTTTCATTGGACCCGTACCTGTGTGACTTCAGTGATCATGGGAGATCATATTGTACTCCATTGTATACAGATATCTTCAGATTGATTTTGATATTGGTTTTACTGGGCCTTTTTCGTGATTATGAAAACCTTTGGCATGTAACCACATTTTTATTTTTCTATTCATGGCCATGGATAGTTGTTTGGTATATTTTCACATGGATCTGTAGTGTAATTCAAATTGGTAGCCATGTATGCAAAATCAGTACATATTGTAATGAGTAACTAGTTCTTCCAGCTGGGTCCCCATTACTTCACTTCTAAGTTTTATAATGTATTTTGGCCATCACAGATACTCCTCTGACCTCACACATTAGGTGGCATCTGTTATAGCAAGATTTGCATCACCCTATGCAATCTTTCATAGAGGCCCTTTCTCCATTTCCCTATGCAGACTTGAAGTTCCTTTTTTCAAATCCCAGAGCTAAAAACATTATTTTTCCACATATACGCGCCCTGCCTATATTACAACATGTGTATACGCAGGTTTCACCACTACATCCCATGTACATCAGGAAATGTGCCCAAAATTAAAAAATAGTGTCAGGTTTCCATGTCACATCATGAGATCAATGATCCTTGGCCTTCCATATACTAGAAACATTTAGGCTCAGTCCTTCAGTTCCACTTGAAGGCTATAAATGGGCCAAATCTAAGCTATGGAAAAGAGGAGAAAGAATTCAACTTTGAGAGCAAAGTTACTCTGGAGAAATTATTCACTTCACATTGAGTATGCATCCCTTTTTCCTTTAAGTCTGAACACATTGTTCAGCCCCCAAGTTCTTCCCTTATTGATTGAGAACTTCATTGTCTCTCTTATATGATCTTTCCTTTGGTGGAGAATTGAAGTGGTGGAGGCCCAACTAGAAGGAACTTAGTTTCTCGGTTCCGAACCGTGCCGACACAGAATTTTTTATCTCATTCACCTCTTCTCATTATATCTTAATAGAAATACTATTTTCTCGTCAAATTAATATCTCACAGATATTTGAATTGTTATTCCATGGACGTATTTGTTATGAATGTTTATGGATTATTCTATTGAATGTGATAACATGATATATTATCACAATATGCTTGCGTTTCTTGGTTATTGAGAACTAGTTGCAGGTATATTGTTTTGGGTCAAATGCTCAATGGTGGACTTCATCGAACGTTTGGGTGAGGTAGGCCTTTTATCTTGTCCTTCTAGCATATTTATTTATATAGCATACTTGAGATTAGATTTGATTTCTGCAGTCATTTCCATCTATTTTGGTTTACCCCTAGCCATAGAGAGATTTTCCTCATAACAGTTAGAAAACTACCCCTATACTGATATGGCTTCCCTTCAAAGCATGTGCTTTGATACCATGTTTAAATTCTTACTCCATCACCTAGGTACTTTTCTATCTAGTGATTTCCTTACTGCAATCAGATTAACAGCTCACAAAATAATAATACACTATTAAAATATTCAACTCAATATCATACAGCTGAAGCATAAAGTAGGAAACCAAATCAAGCACACATGAACACCAGTATTTTTGGTAGATACCCTAGAGGAAAACACCGGAGGGGAAACCAATGGTGAGAATCATTTTATTATACTAAAATTAGGGCTCTTGTAACAGGGATTATGGCCCACTAAGAGAAATACAATTTCAGAATAACCTAGAAAGTTATGACCTATTATACGACCAGTTATGGAATTCTTTTGGAGGTATCCACGACTTGGCCTTCTGTGACCAACATATATCTGTGACTGTCTCCACTGTGACTCGTGGATGTGTACAAAAATATATGTACAATCGAACACTCTCCTATGGCTTCCTTCGACTGAAACCCACCTTTGTATGCCTCTGTTCTCTCTTCTCCTTGACTTATATGATTTCTAGATGAAAGTCCTTCTTAACCTATACAAGATCTTGAACCATAGTCCTTCGTGATCTAATACTTTATGTGTTGACTGTCTCAACACAAAAACTATCAAGTGTATTTCTCCTTCACCCTAGCCTTGGTTTTATAATCGTGAGTTACAATCTATTTCTAATATCACTAGAGATTTAGATTTCATGTGAACACTGCATGATAAGATTACCTATTAATTAGTTTTAGTACTTTACTCAAATAACTAAATTAACTAATAACATAATTAATTAATAAAAGAAATTTACTTTAATAATTCCTTCAACAAAAATAAATTCAAGAGTAGAAGGATTTGGACAATTTCCACATGTCTAGACACATAGACCTGTGTAGAAATACCTCTCTTATGCTACCACTAACATCAACGTCTCAGTCATTCTGGGATCCTTGGGAGTACTTGGTTGTCCTTGAGAAGTATTTCTGAAAAATGGTGGCCTAGTCCCATTCTTCCTATGTTCCATATTTCTTTTCTTATTCTCTTCCAAAGCCGTTTTGAAAGTCGGTCTTCCCCTTTGTTGATCATAGAGACATTTATCTCACCTTATGGTTTCCTCCAATGTCTTGGGGTCATCATATTGTATCTTGTCACTGATAAATGATGGAAGCCCACTCAGGTACCTCTGAATTTTAACTTTCTCATTCTTGATGAATGCAACATATTTGAACATCTCTATGAATCTTCTTTCGTACTCATCTATTGTCATACTCCCAAGCTTGAGTTCAAATAACTCCTTCATTTTCTTGTTATAGTATTTCTTGGTTAATTATTTCTTTTGAAAATACCTTTTAAAATACCTCCAAGTAACCTTATTCTCATCAATTTGATGCACTTTCACGAATTGATCCCACCACATTGATGTTTTTCCCTTTAGTTGATAGATGTCAATTCTCCCTTCTTCCTGCACATAGAAATTATGAAACTGGAAGTACTTCATCATGCCCAGTAGCTAGGTCTCCACATATTCATCCTTCTTTTTCTCACCATTTATCCATGATCTTATTCATTTCTCCCTGTAGCTCTTCCACCCCAATCCTTCTCTTATACTTTATGATAAGATATGGACTTAAGGTACTGCACACTTTCCTAAATGAATGCTTTGGTGAGTGATGGTGATGCATGTCAACTCTTTTTGTTTTTCTTCTCTCGTCATGAGACTTGCAACTCCTTGACTTGCTTGACTTTGTCTCCTTATCCATTTTATTTTCTATTATGTCCAAGCTTTGCATCAACTTGATATTAGAGCCATCTTGTTGCTCCTTGGATTTCATAAGCCTCTCATTATCATCTTTATAACTTTGGACATATTTTTCAACCAGTCCCTTTATGGTTTTTACCAAGATTATGTGCTCCTCCTTGCCTTCTCTATGCTCATTGGATTATGTACTATCTATACCCATACCGATATTCAAACCCCCGAATTCATGATCATGATCATAAGTTATCTGCACATCTTCCATGCTTTTGACTCTCTACATTGATTCTATCATGATCCAATCATTGTTAATTATACAAAATGTGCAGGCAATAATATTTGTTAGAAAAATTCATGTGACAATTTTTTGAAAACTCTGCACAATTTTTTCAGAACCCTTTCTTCTGATTTCTTGGATGATTTTAACGTCCTAATTCAAAATTTCTGGGCGAATAATTGGACTCCTCCGTCCAAAACTTTCCTATCGACTCCTTCCTTACACAATTCTAATTCTTGCACAATAAATTATGGTCATTTGGAATTCAACCAAATACCCTTTTACTCTTTCTTTCTTCTTTCAGAATCCCGTGTGCACACTGGTATTCAAGACGTACCAATGTGCGATGTCAATATTTAAAATATACACTACGTATCAATATTACACGTGCACCACTAGTTTTTCTCTGCACAACCCCAAATTTAAGTGCACACACCCATGCACTATTATGTTTTGCGCATTTCTAGATCCACACCTCACAATGTCAAAATTTAGTGCGCACACTTGTAGATTCTTATTTTATGTGCACCATGGTCATGCTGTAATTCCAAATTCACCACTTACCTGTCTTAATTTTTTCTTAAGTAGATACTCGGCCCACACAATCTCAGTTTTGAAACCGGGGCTTTGATACCAATCTGTAACATACCCAGCCTCCTAGTTGGGACCCATTACCACATTGTAACATCTCTACTACTACAAACTCCCTAAATTCATCTCTAATACCAACCTATAACGTTACCCATTACCACCACTAACAAATTCCCTGATACCACTTTGTAACATCCCCAACTTATTGTTCAGTGATGCCACTCCAAAAATCTAATGTGTTTAATTCTACACTATAACGTTAATATGCGCAGAAAAACGTGAGGTAATGCGCAGGATCCCAAGCTGGATCACGCCACACAAAATTTCCTCTTCAGACACCAGTTATAATAGTGGAATTAACACATAATACAAGTGAACGCATAATCATTCAGTGCACACAAGTATTACTGTGCCTATAACCACTCCGAACACATGAATACTACTGCACATGAAACCATTCTTGTGCCACACACAGATTCAATTCTCTTTGTGTGTGCGTATTTGCTTCCCCATGCACACAATGATTCTAATCTCTTGCACACATAGATTATTTCCCTGCATGCACAACAATTCTAGCCTTACCTCAGAAACTCATGACCATTATTACAAAGTTAAATAAAATAAATACTTAAAATTGTCATACTTTGCATGTGTGACAATAATTATTGTATAAAACATCATGCCTACATGTACAAACAACATCATACATAATAACAACATTTAATTATTTGCAATGTCATAGAGGAAATAAACCCATATCAGACATAGATAATTAAGCACACAATAAATTATACAACAACATAAAGGAAACTTATCATTTTGTAAAGAGTCACCAACTGTGAGCAGAGCTTATCTGTTCATCCCAGCCATAGACTTTGTTTCTCATATACTTTCAACAAAAGGTCACCCCCAAGTTGGGGATTAAACTCCACCAGGGAAAAAGGATTCCTAATTCTAGGATAAGGTCTGATAATCAACATAATTTCTCATTCCAAGGTGCTCAACTGCTACAACTATCCTATAGTATCTCACTCTGTACATACCTATCCCACCCTAGGAAGTGTGCCCCTTCTCATCTCAACAATCCCTTGGCTGCCCAAATTCCTTATTAGGGATTTAACAACACGTCAAATAAGAAGTCTCAGAGCCTTGTAACTAATTCTTAGTACACAAGGGAACAATTCCTATAAAATTTCTCACCTCGAGAGAATGTACACAGGCCTGACAACCCACTTCTTCAACAAAAAATATCTCACCTAGAGAGAATTCTCACGGGCCTGAAAACTTGCCTCTTCAACAACAAGTCTCTCAATTGGAGAGAATGTTGAGGGCTCTAAAAACCTGCCTCTTCAACAGAAAGAATCTAGTTACTATATGTAAAATCCCCTTTCCAATATTTTCTCCGTAGATAAGGTAATGGTCACTCCATGTTCATATGGTCCAACCGACAAAGAAAAGTGAATGATCTCCCCAAAATACACTAAGTTTTAGTCATATATTTCCATGGTCATAACTAGACACTTGTCACCTTCATAATTAGCTTTATCCACTTGGTGACTCTTTCCCATCCCTCGAGAACTCAGGATAAATAAATATCCATAAATTATACTTTTTAGAAATATTAATAAAATATTCCCTTGGACTTAATCCCCCATTTTCCCTTTTCGGTGGAGTTTATCCCCCCGTCTCTTTTCATTTGTTTTATCTGCACGCAACGATGTGATTTTATTAATAATTTGAGTGTGATTACATTTTACAAGGATAGGCACACTGGCCTTTTTGCATCCTGGCTCACCATCCCAATAATCACACACAACCTCTCCAGCCTCAAATACATATACATATGTATATATAAAACTCGGTATGATGTGAACTTCAAGGTAATCCTCACACACTTACTCAGGTGTGCACAACACTATGCAATGTGAGCACCCTTCCCTTGATGCACAATCCATGTGCAATTACGTAGGTGTGTGAAACACTATGGAATGTGCACGCTCTTTATTTGGAAAACAATCCTCATGCACTACTCAGGTGTGCGCAAAATTGAACCAAAACTTGGTGCCAATGGCTCACCAACATGTATGTACATTTAGATTTTCATTTAAAATTGGGGTTTGGATTAGGGGTATTACATCCCACTTAGTTACTGGAAGATCACCCTCCAACCTAAGTGTTTCCATATGGCTTTCCCACCAGGTTAAAGCATGGCCTTCTAACTTCAGTATGGAAAATAATATCTTTTGTTCCTCATCTATATGGTGAACGTTGAAATAAAATTCTAGTTGCTACAACCAATGATTTAGTTTTAATTCATTGATATCACCTTGGTATGGCCTTATGTCCACTTTCACTTCCATACTAAATAAATATTGTGAAGGGTTTATGGTATTAGAACTCAACTTCTCTTCCTTGGGTTCTTTCTGTGATTCCTTTTCTAGGTATTCATTATCTCCCAATTTTCCCTCTGATCTGATCTGTGAATTAGAGCCTCCAACCTATCTAGATGATTTGATATTTATTTCTAGAGCCTCCATGAGGAATTTGATATTGTGGTTGATATCGGTGACCCATGCTTCCAGCCTAGAAAATATCTCTTCTATTGGATCTCTAGGATTGTTATGAAGAAACTCATCTACCATGGCTAGGGTTTTTGTGACTTCTCTTTAAGTTGATTCTTGGATTGTGAAACTTCCCAAAAATAACCAAAACAAACCTGCTCTACTACCAATATGATCTGTAAACTACCGTGGATATTCCACTGGACAGTTCATTAAAATATCTAATAAAATACTTAAATCTATGTTGTGAATGTTAATTTCCTTTAGATCTCAAATTATTTAATTATTGGTTTTCTTCTTAAAAATGTATGAAATAGATGAAATGTGAGAAATAGAGAAAATAGATAATACACATACCATACAAATAAATATAAGATATGAATTGGGAAACCCAATACGGGAGAAAACCCAGCTAGAAGGTGAGGCTTGTCTGCTCTCTTTTCTTCAAATGAAAGTACAAATAAAGAGACACTCTCTGTGGAATTTATTTTGACACTATGGTCTATATGGATGCTAAAAAATCTCTCCTCCTCTGTTATTCTCAAATAATACCATTCTCATATGTTTTTCTCAACTATGGAACAAGCTACAATGCAAAATAATGGAACCCCTTCTCCTCCTAGTGGCTCAATATTTAACATAGCCCGATAACCATCTAGGGTTAGGGTATCAACTTCCTCAAACCTAAATTACTAATTGGGTTTGGACCTTATAAAATGTTCTATAAAATACACTACATGGTTATCCCCACACATTTAAGTAATGGGGGTTGAAATAGCTTCCACTGACACCATGGTGATCAATACGGTAGGTCAACTTGCAGGAAGCCTAACTTTTGCGTACAAACTACAATTGAGGTGATTCTTGCACCATTGGAAAGGTCTTGGTGGTAATAATATATATGGTGGCTACATAGTAATGTTTGAACCATAAAAAAATTTGTTTGATGCCTCTAAATGTCTCCTAAATATTTCAAATGGTTTTTTGGACCCAAATTTCCAAATTGGGACTCGCCGCTAAAATGGCTTTGCAAGTTGATATCCCTAATTTTTTCACCCATAAAGCATTGAGATAGATGAAAAATAATATAATGATCCAATGCAGATAAAAAATCCCCATTTAGGGATGGTTTTGGTCACCAAAATATTTACTGAATGAGGTGAGGAAAATTTTCCTCTACCTCCTCCCTAGAGTACCACTTTGCTTTTTGGAAGTTTTCCTTTCAATCCTATCTGTCAAAGGTCATGCTTCCCCTATATTATAGTTCTATAACACTTCTAAAAAGCTATCTCATATGCCAACTCTTCTTGAGAATTTGGTGCTAAGTACTCTATGGAAGGTAATACCTACTCCTCCTCCTGATCCAACATGGAAGGCTCATAAAGTTTAAGATTTTCCACATTGACTATTGAGTAAATGTACATGTATTAGGGTATACTAAGTATGTAGGTTTTATCTCCCACCTTATCTAATATCTCAAAATTTCCATACTGCAAAGCCTTGATAATATTACTAGGACCTTGTAGACTTTCCTTGTTCAATTGTAACCAGACTATATCTCCCATTTTGAATGACTTCTCGGTTCAGTGTTGATCATGTATGACCTTGTATTTTTCTCGTGACTTCTTCAACATCTCATATACTTTCAAATGGATGTGCCTAATCTTCTCAAAAAAAAAATTTGATCATAATGCATCTCTTGTGAGGTCCTCCCTCACTTCTCCTTGTTTTCCATATACAACATCCAAGGGTGAAGGTGGAAAATATCCAAAGAAAGTTTCAAAAGGTGACTTACTAGTAGAAGTGTGGATTTCTCTATTATCAACGTGTTGTATGTAGATCATATTTTCATCCCAGGTCTTTGAATGTTTCTGATTTTAACCCCTCAAAAGCTACACCAAATTCTTTTTGACTAATTTTGTATGCCCATCTGTCTCTTGATCGAATGTTGTAGATCTCTTCAAGTTAGTGTCCATATTATCCCACAATGTAGTCCAAAATGCACTGAGGAATCAAGTATCTATGTCTGAAATGACACTCCTTGTTATCCCAAAGTGCACCGAGACCTGTTCAAAGAACATGTTTACTTCTTCCTATCATTTTGTGGTCTTTTTACAAGGCATAAGAATGCACATGTTGTTGAGACTGTCAAATACCACAAATAAATATTCATGTCCCTTCCTGGTTGTTGGTAAACCTCCCACAAAATCCATGGAAATTCTTTCCAAAGGTCAAGTGGGTATAAGTAAGGGGTGGTATAGACCTTGCTTCTTGTTTTTGGGCTTGTTGGGAAAACAGAGAATACATCCTCTATGATATCGACCTACATCTTCTTGTATTCTGGGCCAGTCCACATACCTCTGCAAGTTGGAAATTGTTTTCCCAACACCAACTTGTCTTGCAATTTTGGAAGTGTAATACTCTCTGATAAGTTGTATTCATCCACCTTAAGGACATAGAGATTGCAGAGCTTGTAGAATAAACCATTTTGGAAATGATAGTCAGCCTTGTTCTCACCTTATTCTATATGAATTTGGCCCTATAGCTATTGAAAAACCTCCTTGACGTCCTCATATTATGTGTATGCCTCTCTATATGCATCATGGGTAAAAGGTTCCATGTTCATCATAGTTCCCAAAGCAATAATTTTGGATGTGGGTGACCTTGGAAGCATCTTTTCCAACTTGTTTGTGTTTCCTTCTTATACGTGATGACTAGATGAAATTGATATAAAAACCCCATCCACTTGTAATGCATAGTTTGTTTTTTCTTAATCTGGGCATGCAAATATTGTAGTAGGTGGTGATATGTGTGGATGATGGTCTCTTTTCCCATCAGATAGTTCTTCCACTTCTTGACCACTTGAACCAGGGCATAGAGTTCCTTGTCATAGGTAGGGTAGTTGAGAACTGCCCCATGAAATATTTCAGAATGATAGCATATAGGTATTCTTCCTTGCATCAAAACTGCTCCCATGGCATACCCACTTGCATCTATCACCACTTCAAAAGGATTGTGCAAGTTTGGTAATGTGAGAAATGGTGCTTGGTAATGGCATACCCACTTGAATCTATCACCACTTCTTTTCCGTTTTTTTTGGAAATGGTTTAAGATGTAGACAGAGCGAATGACCATCTAAAAGTTAATCTATTATCTACTCTACCCCAAACATACCAAAAAAAATGAAAATAAAGCAATAAGAGATAATATTAGGTAATTGTACCTTTGATCCCACGTCTGGTGATGATCTCCTCAAGATTGGTAGTTGCAATGACTGCACGTCTCCTCCCAAGGATGACCTACATCCAAAGATAGGAAAACAAGGACTACAAGCATGCTATTCTATTCATGAGTTAGGGTTAGATATAAAATGCTAAGTATAAATAAATGAAAATACACAAAACATCATCATTTAGGACAAGAAAATGTGATTCTTTTATTCATCATACAAAGATTGAAACTTACAATCTGTGTCGCCCACCATTCCATGAAACTAGTCTGGGCTCCTCTTTACCATGCTCCAAGTGCACTTTGAATGTAATTCTTCTCTCAATATTTTGATCACCTCAAGGAATGGAATGGATTGAAAGGAGGAAGAAGGGGTTGATGAGGGAATGTTGAGGAAATATCTCACAAAAGGTAGCAAAATCTTGGGCAAGGAGGGGAAGTGAAATTGGGCAGAGTTTCATTGTAAATTATGCTTGGATGTGAAATGAGACTCCAACGCCTCCTTTATATGACAAAAGGATGGTTATTCGGTTGGGTGACATGCTATAGTAGGTGAATTGGTTGGGAAACCTCCAATAGCCCATGAATTTCAACGAGTTCCTTGCAACTTTTTAATTTTTGCAACTTTTGCAAGCATACGCGGGCTGTAATGGTGCAACAAGTGTATGTAAGTGAGTTGTAGTGATGCAACAAGCGTATGTACACGGGCTGTAATGGTGTAGGGCATGTACATATTCGAAAAAATGGTTTTTTAAGAAGATCTTCTTAGCAGTGCTTTGGAAAAATATGCAAGTAAGAGGGCCAATTCCATGTATGCATGAGTAGGGTATTTTAGGGCTATACCAATATTGATTTTTTAATTGATATTATTCCAAGAGTTACAACTGTATCCAAAGATACTTATAGAATGAGTACCCCTGAGCTAATAGAGATAAATATGAAATTACAAGAGATGTTGGAAAAGGGATATATTAGACCCAGTGTGTCTCTATGGGGAGAACCAACATTGTTTGTAAAAAAGGACAATACCCTCAGACTATGCATTAACTACAAGAAATTGAACAAGGTTACAATGAAAAATAAGTATTTGTTACCCCATATTGATGACATGTTCAATCAATTAAGAGGGACCACGATATTTTTAAAGATCAACTTGAGATCTGGATATCATCAAGGATTAAGATATTCATAAAAAAACATTCAAGAAATGGTATCGTCATTATGAATTTGTGGTAGTTCCATCCAGACTTACCATTGCACCAACCACATTCATGTGTCTTATGAATAGTGTCCTCGATAAATATTTTTATTGGTATTTATCAATGACATCCTTGTCTACTCCAAATCTAAAGAGTAACATAAGGAATATCACAAAATAGTATTACAAGCACTGAGAGAGAATCGGTTGTATGCCAAATTTAGCAAATGTGACTTCTATCAGAAACAAGTCCACTACTTGGAACATGTCATTTTAGAACAAGGGATTGCAGTTGATCCAGAAATGATTAAGGCCATCATGAATTTCCCTACTCCGAAAAAATTGACAAATGTGAGATCGTTTATTGGGCTAGAAGGATATTATCAAATACTCATTAAGGGATTGTCCAAGATTGGTCATTGTTGAGTCTCAGAATTTCCATCCTTTCACAATATTTCTTTTGACTTTTAAATCATTTTCTTCTTTTCTGTAACATTATTTTTATTCCATTTCAATATTTATATGTGGGATTAGGCTCAATATTTTCCAATGCATTTATTTTAATATTTTAAGTGAGTTTATGATTAAATATTATAAAAATAACATGTTTTCACTTGTCCTTGAAAGTTGGGCAAGTTTGGTAATGTTTACGGGTATATTTGGAGATTCCAACAATGCCAAATTTTACTACTTAGCCTCAAATTAGAATTCCCTCTTCAACTCTTGAAGATTTGATGAAGATTTCGAACGATCACTCAAGTATCTTGTATGTCATGGAAGATTTGTTATCAAATAGTTTAGAGATATTTGTGAGAAAGTTTTTAGAGATATTACTTGCTAATTATTAGCAAATGGTTGTAATCACATGAGAGATATGCAAATTTAAATTTATTATTGGTTATCTTAATTTTTTATAAATAAGAGTACCTTCTCCATTCCAAAGAGAGGACTCTTGGAGCATATGTCTAGATGATGATGGAATAGAATAAATCATTTTGATATTTCTCTTCATATAGCTTCTCATTTTCTAGTTTTATAAATAGTGTGATTTGATTTAGTTTTTTTATGTATATTAGTAGTAGCATGTGATAGTTATTGGATGAATAAGGATGGTATGTTCATATAAAATGATAGGTCATACTTACCAAATTTAGTAGAGTTGAAGAAGCTCATCGTGGATGAACTTCACAAGAAAACACACTTAGGGAACCCAAGTTACCAAAATATTATCATTGCAATGTGGAAACAATATTATTGGCCTAGAAACAAAAGGGAAATTGTGGACTGCATTTCTAGATGTATCGAGTGTCATCAAGCCAAGGTTGAACACAAACACCCTGAAAGATTACTACAACCCTTACTAATTCCTGAGTAGAAATGGGAAGTTATATCAATGTATTTCATCACAGGACTGCCAAAGACAGTAAAAAAACATGATGCAATCATAGTTGTGGTTAACAAAATGATAAAGGCTTCTCACTTTATCCCTATAAGTTCAATCCATAAGGTGGTTAACAATGCAAACATTTTCATGAGGGAAATTTTCAGATTGCATGGTATGCCTAAAACAATTATATTCGACAGAGATGAAAAGCTCACATCAACATTTTGGAAAGCATTGTTTGAGGGATTGGGGACACAATTAAAATTCATCACTACCTATCATCCCCAAACTGATGGGCTAACAGAAAGGGAAAACTCAATACTAGAATACATGCTTCAAATGTACATCATGAATAAACCAACAAGATGGGAGGACTACCTACATTTGGTACAATTTTCTTATAACAATGGCTATCAAGCATAACTAAAGATGAGTCCTTTTGAAGAAATCTATGGTAGGAAGCGCAATATCCCAATTAGCTGGGATAATATAGTGGGTAGAATTATGCATGGATTCAAGATGATGAAAGAAATGGAACATGAATTCATTAAAATTGAAAAACTGTGAAAATAACCCAAGATAGGTAGAAAATATACGCATATAATAACAAGACACATAGAGAATGTAAAGTTGGAGAACATGTGTATCTCAAAGTCAAACCCCAAAAGATTTCCCTGTGGCTAGGGACCCATTCTAAACTTCCATCCCGATATTACAAACCCTTTGAAATCTTAGAAACAATGGGACCCGTAGCATACAAGCTTGCATTGCCTCCTAATGTTAAAACACATAATGTTTTCCATGTCTCATTGCTTAAAAAGTATGTACATGATCCTAACCATATCATTGATTGTGTTGTGATCTAGGTGGAACTAGAGGGAGAGTTACAACAATAACCCATGTGTATACTAGAAAAGAGGGCAACAATTCTCTAAAACTAATCTATCGCCCAGGTAAAAGTGTAATGGAAGCACTTTGGGCCAAGTGAAGCTACATGGGAAATGGAGGATGCCATGAGAGAGGCATATCCAATTTTGTTTTCATCTTAAGACATTGTTGTAAATAACATAACACCAAGAATGATATTATTCCAAGGGGGAGGGTATTTAATGTCCCTATTTTGATTCCCTGATTAAATTCATAATTATTTATGTTTAAAACCAATTTTATTTTGACATGGATATTTTATTATCATGCCATGGCAATCTATAAATATTGAACATTGCATATATTTTGATTTTTCAATTAATAAAGAAACCATGCAATTGATTGAGCATGAGTTCCTATAGGGACCATGATACCATGAATGGGAAAAAGTGAGGGGACCAAAAAGGTGGTTCTACATGTCAAAAATCACAAGCCACCCTTGCTAAACTATTTTGTGTGATGATAAATTATTTTTTGGAATTACCATCTATTTTTCCCTTTGACTTATCCAAAGCCAATAATTGAATGCATGTAAGGAGATTGGTGGGAAAGTCATCTCACCAAATAATGAGGTCATGAGAAAGTACCCATATGATGGGAATTGTATAATTAACTACTTGCAAGAGGTGGGTGAGATATCCATTTTACTAGGTTATTGAGGTATGGCTGAGTACAAACAATTTTGGGAATGGTGAGATTCAAAGCACACATGGGAAAAAGAGTGAGGAATTTGACTAGAGGAGAGAGATGAGTTTTGGGAAGGAAGGAAGGGAGGAAAAATAGAGTGCATGCAAATAAAGAGATCCAACCATACTGTGTGAGGAATACCAACCAATAAAATAAGTGTTTACCAACTTGAGAAGAGTACGAAATCTAGGAAAGTTGTTGGAGTTATAGGACTATAGCTTGGGCCTCCCTAGGCACACACTGAGGAGCATTAGAGGGGGGGCTTATGAGGGTATGTGTAGCAGATAAGGGATTTGTCTCCTTATGTTGTGTGGGGCAAGCATTGTGGTTCCCAAAAGATGTTTTATGTTCCTAAGAACTTAGTAGTTTGTTCCTTGGAAATTAAATTCCTACATTAAATTGAGAGACTTCCCATAAAATCCTTGAGAGTGTCAATGTTTACCTTTTGGTATCATGGCCTAACTAGGGGGTGACCTATTGTAAATATATTGATGTCCAACAAAACCTACATTTGGGTGGAAAATATCTAACCCTTAGTCCATTGATTGGACAACAAATTTTAAATATATAAGTCTCTAATTGCTTCTCTGTAAATTCACATGCATATTTAAATTGGAGAGAAAAAATGTATGTTTTGTGTCCCTATGTGAAAAATGATCTATTTTATTGGCTTGTGAAGAGAGGTTAAAATATCTAGTTAAATAATGGAAGGGAAAGGTTTTATGTATTTCTATGTGAGAAGTGTATTTAGATTCATTGGTTATTCCTCTTTAAGATTTATGCTACAACAAAAATATGCAATTAAATTATGATATTTATCAAGTCAAATTATGGAAATGAAGACTGGTAATATTGTTTTCTTCAAGTGTTGAGATTAAATAAAATGTAACTGTTTTTGATGTTTTCTAGTATGGGAATTTGAATGAATTTTGGGTGTTATGGGTGTTGGGCATGTGAGTCTGTTAGTCAGAAAATAGTTGATTTATTGTTGCCTATTTCGTTTACATAATGACGTGTAACCCTTATTAAAACGAAATCATCCTTACCCATGCCTTAGCGCTATAATTTCTATGCAATGCTTTTACTTGTAAAATGTGTCAATTGGCTATAGAATGCCTTAGAGAACATCAATAATTCTTTCTAAATAATTTTTCTTGTAAATATGTGTCACCCAAAATATTCTCTATGGATTTTCTGAAGAAAATGTTGCTTTAGTTTTTCTTAGAAATTAACTAAGCCTTATCACTGAGAAATGAACTCAAATGAGTGTCCCTCCTAGTGGTGCCTAAAATTCATCTTTGGATTTGGCATCTTGTTTTACCCCTACATAAGTTCCCCAAGATAATATTCAATCGACACTATGAATACCTTTCTTATCGATGAGTTTAACACTTAGAATTTTTCTAGGAAAAGGTTCAAAAAGTTTTGCTTATCACACAAAAAATATTTTCGAACGATACAACGTGTATGGCATGAAAATAATTTTTGTGTGACATATATTATATCTCATTTCTCTCATTATCACACCAATGAAAATATTGAAGAATGCGATGTATCACATTTAAAGTGTTTTTCGTTGTGATACAGCGCAAGGTAGGAACTCTTACTCCTTGCGGAAACCAATCGATACTTGGTAATTTTTGAAGAAAAGATGGGAAGATTCTTGTGTATCGCAAAATGGACCTAACCCCTCATGCAGGTAGAATAATATATTCCGATGTAATAAAGGTCAATATTAATAAGGCCTAGAAATAAGGAAGAATAATTCCAATGTAAGAAGACCTAATAGAAGCTTTCACTTCTAGAGTATAACTCTGCAGGTGTAAAAAAAAAAAAAACTCAGATTGGATTATTCTTCAGATCCTGTTGGCACCATTATTTGAGACCCATTCCATTGTATTTCTCTATTCTCCCTTATCACATTCATACCTATCATTTTTCAGCAAATTTGTTGACCCCACCAGCCCCTTTTCGGTTCCCTCGTCATCATGGCCCATACTCGTAGCCAAGACTTGGAAGCTTGCTTCAATACTTTGCACTATAATTTCACAGAGACCCAACATGAAGTGAGAAAAATTAGTGACAATATTTATACCATCAATAAGAACATGCATTCCTCCATCGCTGCCTCAATCGAGGAACTCAAACAAGACTTCAAACAAGACATTACTACCCAGCTTGAATCTGTCACTACGATGATCTGCACCAAGCTGCATATCACTGCCGATCCTACCTTATCTGACCCACCTTTGCATACCGAAGGTGAAACTTCCTCTCATTCCCATAATTTTCAGCCCCATCACTGTCAGTGTGACCTACGCCTTCTGTGTGTGGATGTGAACAAATTTGATGGCTCGGATCCCACTGGCTGGGTAACTCAAATGGAACATTATTTCTCTTTGTATGGCATTACATATGAGTTGGCCAAACTCCTATATGGTGTTCTCCATCTAGATCAAGAACATTGGCAATGGTGGAAATGGACAAAAACTGCCCTCCAATGGTATGTTTCTTGGAAACACTTTGTGGCAGAGCTTTATGAACTCTTTGACACCGACACCAACCATTTAGGTCGTTTGACAAAGTTGAAACAATCTGGCATAGTGGAAGTCTTTATAGCTTTTGAGTGAATGGATTTTCGTATAGAGGGAATGTTTGATGATTTTTCCGAGAATTTTTTATCAGTGGCCTCAAGGATGAGATTCGTTCCCATGTCTTCATGGATCTACCTCATAGTTGGGTGGAGGCTACTAAAAGAGCTAAGGAAGCACAACATGTTGTCTCTTCTCAAAACTGGAAATCCTCCTTTATTCCTCGCACTAAACTAGTAAATCCCACTCCTCCTTCTAGTCCACTAAAGATCCAAAAATTGACCAGGGCTGAAATGGATGAACACCAACTCAAAGGCCTTTATTATAATTGTGATGAAAAATATTTTCTAGGACACAAGTGTAAGGAACAAAATATTTTTATGGCCATATTGGAGGATGTTTTGGAAGAGGATGTTGAGGCTCCCCTTGTGTCCGTGTCACCTAAACCCACTGACATAACCCCTCCCTCAGACCCTCCCAAAGTAGAACCGATCATTTCCCTAAATGCTCTCACTGGCTTCTTTTCTCTCCAAACCCTCAAGCTAATTGGTTACATCAAGCATAGGAAGGTCATCATTCTTGTTGATAGTGGAAGCACCCATAATTTTATTCATCGCCACATTGCCAAAGAAAATAATTTCTATATCCGTCCAGTCAATAATTTCCAAATCATGATTGCCAATGGCAGGTCCATGAAATGTGGAGGGCGTTGTGAAAATGCACGTCTCCAAACTGGTGACTACCACCTGAAATATCATATGTTTTCTATCAACATGGGAGGTTGTGACATTGTGTTGGGTACAAAATGGCTAAGGACTTTGGGTCCCATTCTCATGGATTTTAAGGAATTAACCATGCAATTCAACCAGAAGGGCCAACAATATAAGTTCCAAGGAATCATCGTCGATTCCCCAGAGATCATTAGTTCCCATCGCATGGAAAATCTACTCAAAAAAGGTCATTATGGCATTATTGCCCAACTCCATTCCATACAAGCAATTGAGACACCCTCTGTGCCGCAGGACCTCCAATCCATCCTCTCTAAACATCAAGTGGTTTTTTCCACTCCACAGGGACTCCCTCCTTCCTGTGGTGTTCATGATCATTCCATTCCCCTTGTCCCAGGAAACCTTCTTCCCAATATCTGTCCCTATTGTCACCCCTTTTCCCAAAAAAATGAAATTGAGAAAATGGTTCAAGAACTGCTCAACGCAGGTGTTATCCTCCTTAGTATGAGCCCCTACTCTTCTCCTGTGGTCATGGTCCTTAAGAAATAAGGTTCTTAGTGCATGTGTCCCAACTTCCATGCCCTCAACAAACTCACCATTAAAGATAAATTTCCCATTCCTGTCATTGATGACCTCTTGGATGAATTGAGTGGTGCCCAGTTCTTTACTAAACTTGATCTTTATTCTGGCTACCACCAGATCCATATGAAAGAGGCAGAAATTCCTAAGACTACATTTAGAACTCATGAGGGCCACTATGAGTTTTGGGTCATGCCCTTTGGCTTGTGTAATGCTCCCTCCACTTTCCAAAGCCTCATGAATAATTTCTTTCTTCCTTTTCTCTGTCATTTTTTCTTAGTTTTCTTTGATAATATCCTCATATATAGCAAAAATTGGAAATACCATCTTGCTCATGTGGATCGAGTTCTCCATCTACTCTCTCAGCACCAACTTTTCTTGAAACAATCTAAATGTGATTTTGGCGCCTCAGAAGTCGAGTACTTGGTTCATCTTGTTGGCAAGGATGGCATCAGGGTGGATCCTAAAAAGATTGAAGCTATGCAAGACTGGACTCACCCAAAGAATCTAAAAATATTGCGTGGATTTCTGGGCTTAACATGTTATTATCGCAAGTTTGTTAAGAATTATGGAAATATTGTGGCACCTCTCACTGCACTCCTTAAAAAGAATTCTTTCACTTGGACTCCAAAAACTACTCATGATTTCCAAACCTTGAAGATGGCCATGTGCACCACTTCAGTCCCGGCCCTTCCTGATTTCACAAAGACCTTTGTCTTGGAAAGTGATTCTTCATGGAAAGGAATTGGTGTTGTCCTTATGCAATAGGGTCGGCCTTTGGCCTTTACCAGTAAACAATTATCTGAGTGAAATTTGGGCAAATCAATCTATGAAAAGGAAATGTTGGATATTATGCATGTCATTGATATTTGGTGCCCTTATCTATTGGGGAAATGCTTCCAAATTAAGACAAATCATCAAAGGCTCAAGTATTTTCTGGAACAATGCATTTCCTCTCTAGAGCAACAAAAATGGGTGACTAAGCTCTTTGGATATGATTATGAGATCATTTACAAGAAAGGAAAAGATTATGTGGTTGTGGATGCACTTTCCCAAAAACATGAAGATGAAGGGTCCCTTTTTTCTCTCTCCTTCATTGTACCATATTGGCTCCAAGCTATTTGCATGAATGGCTATATGATCCCAAAAGTTTGCATCTGATACAACAATTGCAGTCCAATTCGCTAGTTTCCCCAGGGTACTCTTGGATCCATTATGATCTTCGATACAAAGGTTATTTGTATTTAAGTAAACAATCAAAACTTAAATCCATGTTACTTTCTAAGCTTCATGCTACACCCATAGCTGGGTATTACGGGTTTACCAAAACCTATGACAGGCTCAAACATTTTTTTTTCTGGGATGGTATGAAACAAGGCGTTCGTAATTTTGTGGATGAATGTGATGTCTGTCAACACAAAAAGGGAGAAACAATCAAATCTCCTAGCATGCTACAACTGCTTCCGATTCCATCTGCTATTTGGAGAGATATCTCTATGGATTTTATTGTAGGCTTACCTAATTCAGGTAATAAATCAGTCATCACAGTGGTAGTTGATCTCATTTCCAAGTATGCTCATTTATGTGCTCTTCAACATCCATTTACAATATCTGTTGTGGCTTAACGTTTCATGGATCATGCCTTCAAGATTCATGGCATGCCACATTATATTGTTTCTGATCGTGACCCAACTTTCACCAGTAATTTTTGGCAAGAATTGTTCAAGCTACAAGGCACCCAATTGCATCTCAGCACAACTTATCATCCCCAGACTGATGGTCAAACTGAATTTGTCAACAAGTGTTTGGAAACATATTTGAGGTATTTTTCCTCGGAAGGGAAAAATCAATGGGCTCAATGGTTACCACTAGCTGAATGGTGGTACAACACTTTGTACCATACAACTACCCACATGAATCCTTTTGAAGCGGTATATGGAAAAAAATCCACCTTCAGTTCTCTCATATTTTCTAGGTGTCTCAAAGGTCTAGGTGGTTGACCAAACGCTTACAGTTCTAGAGGCTATTCTATGTACCCTCAAAGAGAATTTTGTCATGGCCTAGAATCACATGAAGAAACAAGCATATCAAGGTCGCTCTGAATGTCAATTTGCAGAATGGGATCAGGTGTTTCTTCGACTACAACCTTACAAGCGAAATTCCCTCAAGGATGACCATTGTCAGAAACTGGCACCCAAATTTTATGGTCCTTATACCGTTCTCAAGCGTGTGGGACATGTGGCCTATCAGTTAACTTTGCCCATTCATTCTAAGCTCCATCCTATTTTTCATGTTTTCTGCTTAAAGAAGGTGATTGGAACTAAGTTCCAAACTCAAACCAACCTTCCCGAGTTGGACGAAGAAGGCTCCATTTGGATACAACCACAAGCAGTTTTGGACCAGCGTGAGCATCGTCTGCGTTAGAAAAAAATCAAGGAAGTGTTAGTCCAATGGAAATATACAACTCCAACATATGCAACTTGGGAACCAACTACCATTCTGCAGGATTTTCCACATCTCAAGCCTTGAGGACAAGGTTGTTTTTAAGGGGGAGGACATGTTAGGGACCTAACCCCTCACATAGGTAGAATAATATATTCTGATGTAGTAAAGGTCAATATTAATAAGGCCTAGCAATAATGAAGAATAAGTCCAATGTAAGAAGGCCTAATAGAATCTTTCACTTCTATAAGGATCTTCCTCTATATGGTTCTTTTGATAGACATATTTAGTATAAATAGGAGTCAAGGTTATGAGAACTTTTGTCTTGGATATTATTGTAATAGAGCTCTTCTCTGCTAGAGGTTTCCCCCTCGAAGAGGCAAGTGAACATTGCTCTCAGTAATCAAAGTTCTCTTTCTGGTGTTATTCTGGTATCATTTTGGTATTATTGTGGTGTTGTTCTGGTTATATTGTTGTTCATCTGCTATTTCTAGCTATTTATTTATGTTCTGCATACTTTTTTATATCTGGAATATTACACAGACTACTTCAATTTTCGTCAGTGATTGTATAGATATCTATAGATCACTACTATGGAACATTAGTTACTCATGTAGCCTATATCTATTGTAAATTATTCACTCTTTGAGTGTGGAATATAGTGAATACAATTATTTTTATTATATTCTCTCATCTCTTCTCTCCTTCTCTCAATTTGCAAGCTTTGTATGAATTTTTGTTAGCTAGATTCTCTATGAAGGTGTCACCATAATTCTATATGGTATCAAATCCTTGATTTCTAGGAGAAAGTGCATAAGAATTTCTATTTGCAGGTATGGGAGGAATATGTAGTTAAAAAAAATGGATTACGCACCGACAATACTTCTCACACCTGATAACTACTCCAAGTGGAAGATAAAAAATTTGCATCAACTCAAATGTATAGACTTGTACCAAATAACCATGGCAACAAAAGTAGAGCCTAATTACGCCGATGAGAAAAAATATTTTCTGAATAGAAAAAACATGGCTCTTGGATTTCTCTACATATCTATTTCACCTGAACTACAATATCATGTAGAGGAGGAATCACTCTCAACTCCAGATGAACTATGGACCATATTGGAGGTTCTATTTGGGAATAAGGAAGTTTGTGATCATTTCATGCATGAGATTGAAAATATAGAGACAACAAAAATTCCACTTGAATATCAAGCCTCTCGTTTTGAAGAGCCTTCTACATAGGTATTTGCACAAATTTTTGTTCCATTCATTGGAGATGATGTCTACTCCATTTCAGATCTATTTTATGAATCACATGTGAAATATGTCATGCATGCATATAAGGATATGCATGCAAACACTTTTGCATGCACCATGCATGCATCTTGTTATCACTCTATAAATTTCCTAGGCGGAGGAGGCAACTCACAAAGGTAACCTAAAAACCAACTTTAAGACTGGAAGCTAGCCCTTCCAACCTAGAGAGGGCTCTCTCTGAGACTTGATCTATGATAGATAGATTGTGTTTAAACTGATGGCTAGGTTTTGATGATTGAGGTAGTTTTTTAAAGGTTTGCTGGCAAGGAGGTATGATATCTCTTGGGCTATGGAGTCAACCCATGAAAATGAATGAAAAAAATGACTGGTAGGTAGAACATTCCAGAGGAACAAAGGCTAAATTAGGTGATGAACTTTTTGTTTTGAGTTTGGTTGTGTAGGGTGGAAGAGGAAAAGAGACATATAGCAGAGTTAGAGCACCATGAGAGATGAATTATGACCTAGTTAAGAAGAGAAACAAAATTTAAATCACTTGAGTCTAAAGCACCATTAGATGAATTCTAGACCCTTTAATTATTCAATTTAAACAAAAGAAAATAAAGATGAAAGTAAGTACAAAAGAAGTACATACAAAGATAAGAGTATGGACTTCAGATCACCACCATTAGAATTTTTTTCATAAAAAGTTCAGGACTTCTACATTTCTATTTCGTTCAGATTCATAGAATATTACAATAAGGATCAAAATGACTATACTTTCTTCCAACTCTCCTCTCCCTTTGCACCTTCAAAGTTCTCAAATATATAGATAAATATCATATTCTAGCCTGAGGTAGAAATCCCTCTTTTCCAAAAATAGAGAGTTGTTACAATAGCTTAGGAAAGAATATTTGCCAAAAATATGCTCATATCCTACTATCTAGGATTTGATTTTTGACCAACTAAAATTGTGCCAGCTGAAGAGAAAATCATGGGATATGATAGAAGAGTATGAAAAATTCAATATCCATATCAATTTTGGATTCACCTTGCTGATTTGGAGGATCATCAAGTCGAATTTCAAATATTCTATAACTTTGTCAGCAAATCTCGCTTGGCGAAATTATGGAAAATAGACATCAAATATCATTTCATATCTTCCAAATAATAACACTTGTGTAAAAACTAAAACAAGTTTTTGTTATTGGGTTTGTTCTTGAAAAAAAATTCTTTTGGTTTTCAAAAATTATTCTCCCTCTCCTCGAAATATGTGCCCAAAGATGATGACTAAAACATGAAAGCATTAAATGCTAAAATCTGGAAAAATGGACCGTAAATATTCATTTGAATCTCTCAAAATATGACACTTGTGTACAAAGTGAGAGAGGTTTTTGTTATTGAGCTCATTCTTCACAAGAATATCTCGATATTTTTCCAAAATTCTCTTTAGTTGCTCAGGAAATGATCTTTAAGTTGACTGAAAAAATGTCATTTGCATAGCGTGCATGCTGTCTAACTGCTACCTACAACATTTGCATAGAAACTTTGCGTAGAAAACTCCATTTTGTTGAAATTCATGTAGATCCAAGTGGCAGCAAATGACTGGGGACCTATGTTTGCCTCAAAACTCATTTTACATTCACCTCATGTTGTCCTTTCGATCTCTATATACTTACAATAATTGCGTAGCAAATTTGCTACGCAGGTTTTGTACATGACAATTCTTAGCAAAACCTGCAGAGATGGTTTAGATGATGGTTTTTTGCTTGTCATCCTTCTGTAAATTAGGGGTACAAAGGATGTAAAATGATACAAAAAATATTTCACTTGACAAAAACCCTCACTCCTTTTATCACCATTACACTTTGCACTTTCTCACAGTGTCCAAGATTTCCATAAAATAAACAAAACTTGTGATGACCCTGTACATCTGAACTCTTCTTCCTGGATGAGGATATTGAGCTTCTCTTTCCATGTTCTGCAACACCTGCAATAAAATTTGTGTAGAAAATGGATGTTGCATAGAGGTTGTGTAGCGAGAGCGTTTGCACGGGAGTTGCATAGCGAACAACAGAGTTTGCATAGAAAGGGATTCTTGGAGCTTGCTCGAGAGGGAAAAGGCCAAATCACAAGTTGAGTATGCATGCAAATGAATAAAAGGTGGTGAAGATGCATGTATGAATTTATAGGGAGAGGTTTTGAGAGGGAAAGTACCTGTTTGAGGTGATAAGACCTTTCAAATCATTTAAGCGACTTGCAGAACAAGCACAATTTTTGAGTTTCCAAGGTACAAATGACATGAGGACCATCACCACTTTTACTGACATAATCAAATGTGATTATGTTTACTGATATACTTTGACACAACCTTCCCTCCTAGACTTATGACTCGACATTGAAATAACACTTCCCACTTTGTGAAGTCATTTTAAACTCAAAACCAAAAAACTTTACAAACTCTTTCATGATGATAGACATCCTATGGACCCTTAATGAATTCTTCACCTTCATAATATGTAATTATGTATACAAACCATTTGACTCAAAATTATGACTTGACTCTCATTGGCATGCACCTTATCTTTTATTTTATCAATAACCTAAGGCTTCTTGAATCATGCCATGAATCAATACATACACACACATACTCAATGAATCAATTAGGAATGCATTGGTAATCCCAAGACCAAGGCATGACTTTGCAAACTCTGGAAAACCTCTAACTTTACCCTAAAAATAATGATGCCAACATTTGTCTCCAATGGGGATGTTATCCTCTTTGTGAGGTAGAAAAGAACAACAGACCATGTGCCTTATCCATTGGGCTAATCCAAAACCACGTCTGCAACCTGTTTCAATCCTCAACCAAGCAAACTACAAACTGTACTATAAACTCATTGCTGAAAAGAAAATTCTGAACACTAAAAACTGATAACTGTTGAAAACCACACTGTGTACACTAAAATATGCAATGTAACCAAACAATATCATACTGCAAACTGAAAATCAATTGTTGAAATTGATGCTCAACCAACAAGCTTATTTTCACACGTCTATCTGCTCTAAAACTATTGAAATGAATACTTAATCAAGTGATGCTAAAATGCCAATGCAACCAATCAAGCAATTGGCTGCCCGATTGTCCTTTGCTCACACTTTTCTTAAGTAGTTAGGGAAATGCAAAAGATGGCAACTGAAAACAATAACTGAATCCAAAACTTGAGCTTATGAATGAAACAAATTCCACCTTCATTGATGACTACAATAGGATGGACACAAGATCTTGAAAATGATGAAAAATCATTTCTTCTTGATGAACCAGAACAAAATGACAAGGCTCATTCATTAGTGTTGTTTGTTCTTGGTCTATTTCTTCAATTTTGAGAACATTGTCAAATGAAATGGAAGCAATAGTTTTGTCTACTCTTCCATGAATATCAACAAAAACATTCATACATCCTTGAACATCTTCAAATATGACAACCATATTATGTGCATCAAGGCTATCCTCTTGTTCATCAAACAGTTCTGATTTGGTTTTATTAACCTTCGGGAACTTTGCTTGAGGACTGTCATTTTGACTTTCAAATGAATGAAGGGAAATAATTTCCTGCACATATTCTTCTCATAAATGTGAAAATCTACCAACATGAACTATTTCATGGTCTAGAGTTCCCATGGATGCATTTTCAAAACCATGATTTTGAAGGGAATCAAACAAAAGAACTGCCTCTTCATTATCTTCCTGCATTTCTGATTGAAAAGTGGCATACACTGTTTTGTTGCTTTCCTAAAACTCTATGTCATTTTTTGATCTACTCCTTGAAGTTTCCATAGATGAAATTTCAGAACCCTCATTCCTGTTTAAGTCACTTAAAATTTCAACAACCACATCATTCTCAGGGGAAGAAAGATAACTTTGAAGCACTTTGTACTGCTAGAAATATCTTTGATTATCTTCATAAAGTTCACGAGAAGGAAAATGACTTTCAATGATAAGTTCTTGATCAACTTCATCTTCAACCAAAGGAGGAGCTACTATTTGTTGTTGGGATGAATATTCATAAAGGGATTCTATTATTTCATCATTCATACATTCTTCATCACCAAAAACATTTTCAAGGTACTTAATGAAATGTTCGCAAAATTTACAACAATCTTCAAACACTAAGAAGGAAGGATCATATTATCCATAATACTCAAAGAATGTTGCGTGAAATTGTTTAAGAGAGTATAAGCTACCTGGTTTTAACCCTTCATACCATGATCTTGCTTTCCCTTCTAGGGTAGCCATAAACATTTTCATCAAACAATCCTCATGAAACTTAATCTCAAGCTTGTGTATATGAAAATGAAACTTTATTAAATGTAGAACAACATCATCCCTGTTCTGATCTCTGAATTTTGGAAAATAAATTTGCCAATATACACAAGGCATGCGATTTGGAAAACTGGGAATATGAGAGCGATTCATGGGAGCATACCTTGCAGATATTGAGTTCATCTTCGGACAGTGGAGTCACCAATGATGCTTTGAAATATGGATTCTACATTGAGAGTGGAGTCTCCAGTGAAACTTTAAACTTCTGGATTCTTCAAGGCTGGAGTCACCAGGTGAATGATGTACAACCTTTCTGTGTCTGACTATTGTTCACCATCAGTACTCAGATCTGAACTTTGTCATTTATCCCAGGGAATATTTCACCTTCGTTCCCTGGCAACAATGCCAAAATGTTAGCACTGAGTAAATTGTTTTGGTTGAGGAAACAACTTACAAAGGTAACCTACAAACCAACTTTAAGACTAGAAGCTATCCCTTCCAATATAGAGGGGGCTCTCTCTTATCACTTAATCTCTGATAGACAGTCTTTCTTGATAGAACAATGGATAGGGTTTCAAGGTTTGAGAGGATTTGATAAAGTGTTGTTGGCAAGGAGGAGAAGGATTATTTTTGGGCTATGGAGTCAGATCTTGAAAACAAATGAAACTAATGTCTTGGTAATAGAACCTCACAGAGGACCAAAGGATAAATTTGGTGGATGAAACCTTCATTTTTTGGATTTAGTTATAGATGGTGAAAGGGGAAGAAATAAACAAATAACAACATCAGAGCACCATATAGATGAATTCTGATCTAGTTAGAAAGAAAAGGACAAAGTTTAAATTCCTTGAGTTTAGAGCACCCTTTAGATGAATTCTAACTCTTAAAAATCAATTCAAACTGAGGAAAAATGAGATGTAAATAGATACACAAGAGATACGTACACAAAGAGAAGAAACACATTGTTAGCTCATCACCATTAGAATCTCTTTCATGAAGGTTCAGGACTTCTGCAATTCATTCCATTTAGATTCAAAGATTTTACAATGAAAGTAAAAAATGCTACAGTTTTGCCAACTCGCCCTTTTCCCTTGAAAACCTTCAAAATGCTCCAATATATAGATAAACACCCTCACTAAGATAAGGAAGTTGAAATCCTCTGCTATCCTATGATTTTGGATCTGAATACATAAAAAAGAAGACAATTTGTAAACTACTTGCTAAAAATAGCAAATTCGTTTTGCTGAAAAATAGGGGTCAAAGATAACATCATATCTCTGGAATCAAAATAGTTGTTACAAAAGGGGGAGAGATTTTTGGAGATGAACCCGTTCTTGAGAAAAATCTCTTTCATTTTTTAAAAATTTGTCTCAATATCCTTGGGATCTGTGCCTAAAAATGATGACTAAAACAGGAAAACATTAAATGCGAAATTATAGAAAAATGGACCATAAAACTTCATTAGAATCTCTCAAACTCTAAAAAATGTGTAAAATATGAGAGATATTTTTTTTACTGAGATCATTCTTGACAAAAACCTCTCTGGGTTTTTCCAAACTCCTCTCCAGTTTCTCAGAAAATGACCTTGAAGTTGACTGCAAAAATAATCATTTCCAGAACTTGCGTAGCACACTTGATTTTTCTTGAAACACATGCAAATTAAGGTGGCAACAACTTGATGAAGATCTTTTTTGACCTCTAATGTGGTACACCAATCACTTCAGGCTGTCTTTTTCATTCATGTGACTACAACATTTGCCTAGCGTTGGATCGCTACACAAGTGTTGTGTATGCTTGTTTATCAGTAAAAACTATAGTTGCTCAAGAGGTTGCCTCATACTGTCATCATTGTTTGAATCATAGGCACAGGGACTTCAAAAATATGTTTATATAGCAATGTGTTTAAAACTATCTAATTTCTTCCTCCTTTAATCACTATTTAGTTTGCAACTGTAATGGCTCCTTTGCCAAATTTATTAATTTTTTTCCCTTTTTATGAGCCCGAGACCAAAATGCTCCTTCAAAACCATTTTCATTTGCCAAGTTTATATATTTTTTCCAAATGCCAAAATTTTTCCCTTTGACAACAGTGGTTCCATCAACTAATATGCATGCGCTACAGAATCACCCAAAACCTTAGAAGCACTACAAAACCATCGTTACAAAATGATGTCAACACAAGCGCTACAAAATGATTAAAATAGCATGAATTTATGGAGTGCCAACACATCCTAGGAGCCACATGCAAAGACTCCAATGCATGCATCTCAAGATCCACACACACACACACCATGCATGCATCTCAGGAGCCAAAAAGGGGGATGTGCACCTCAAATTCAATTATGACACTTTCTGAGTAGAATTTGCATAAAAAAATTTGGATATTTGAATTCCTCTTGGAAAAATACCCATTTTCAAACAACTAATCATTCAAAACAGAGTTCAAGAAATGAAGTTATGAGATTTTTAAAATCAACAAATTTTCAACATTTTTCTGGAAACGTCCACGCAATTTTCAAAGTTTCATCCAAACTTCCCATGTTATGGGATTTGGATCTTATTTCTTCCAATAAGATAAACTTGATATATGTGGACATCTCATTGGTTCATATACTTCATCAGATTCATATAGACATCTACCTCTTCAACAAAATCTTCACCGAGCATAAGCATGCACATTTGCAAGGTCTCCTTGGAGTGAAGGACACAGTTTCTTAATAACTTATTTTGTTCCTTCTTCATTTTTTTATGCATTGTACAATCAGTACCTAACATGGCCTTGGTTTTCGGGAACCATTCGTCATGTACATCATAGTAGTGTTCCGGGGTGGTGTTGGAGATATTGCACACTCACCTAGGTAATTATTTTCCTAAGGTTGATACTCCAATGTTGAAGGCACTTCCATAGATGATAATATTATCTCTTGAGAATATTCCCCTACAAAATAGGGTGTCTTCCCTCTTCATTTCAGAGTCTGTTACACCTCATTTAGACTAGTGGAAGTCACTCATGCATACAACCTCGGTTTTATCACCACTAGTTGCATTTTCACTTCGGTTTCCTCATCATGATTGTGCATATCTCATGCATGTGGCCAAGAGGGTGCATATATTGTGATTTCATGTTTTTCTCTCACTTAGACATGTGTGACTTAGTTAACTCATGATTGCATAGACTAGTTAACTAGGACTAGGTGGTTGATTACTTCAGTTTCTATCAGTGAGTTTCTAGATCTCTCTAGATCACTATTGTGGCACATTTTTTACTCATGTATCCTATATCTATTGCAAATTATTCACTCTTTGATTGTGGAATACATTGAATACAATTATTTTTATTATTTTCTCTCATCTCTTCTCTCCTTCTCTCAATTTGAAATATTTGTATGAATTTTTGTTAGCTATATTCTCTGTGCAAGTTTCACCATAATTATACATATGCTTCATTCAATCATGTTCCTTGCATCAGGCCAATGAAGATTAATTGTAGCAAAAACAAATACTTGTAAGAATATAGTGCAACAAAGAGAAATTCTAGTGAAAGAAAATACTTATAGATATATAGTGCATATCAATCCTTTCGATCAATGAAAACATATGAAAGAAAAGAAAGCACACAATACTTTGATGGATGGTAAAAATAAAAGAGAAATTCATAACTGTGGGATTTTATTTGTGTTTCATTTTACATGTAAATTATTGATATTTTTAAGTATGTAAATATGTTAGACATATTGTTAGTTGTGGCACCTCAATTAAACAATGAGGTGAGTGAAGTTGAGAGGGATGTGAGAGGATAAGGTGATATGGGTGGTGGGACAAGGTCTCTAAGAATAATCAAACTTTAGTTCATTGTGTTCACTAAAATTTGGTCCATTGCACTCATTTCACTATTCTTAGGAAACGGTTTGGTGTTTTTGATATACCTTGTCTCCTCAGTATTTGTCTCTTTATATTTTGTTTCATTGTCTTGGGGGGCTTTCCCAAGAAAAAAAAAAATTCTAGGTGCACACCCGAGGCTTTCCATGGAAGTAGGTTTTAGCCTTATTGCATTGGAGGTGCTTTCTATATTCTAGTATGAGGGAGATGTGTATTTCCTTTCGTACTCAATAAAAAGTTGACACGTATCATTTAAAAAAATATTAATAACAAAAAATATGTTTCAATGTCATCCATAAATTAAATATTTCAATTTCTACCTTAATTAAAATAATTCTACATCAACTTTATATATAGAGAGATATAAATTAAATGAAAGTAAAAGAAATTGTATTCCGTCAAGAAGTGCTTTCTACTTCCCAATATGAGGGTGAAGTGTAATTCATTCAATTCTTAATATGGAGTTGACACACATCATTTAAAAAAATATTAATAAAAAAATCCTATTTCATTGTGGGTTATAAACAAAAGATTTCATTCACGTTAATTTTTTATATAAAGGAGAAACAATATGAGGACACACTAGCAATAATAAAACAAGAATTAAAATATAAGTCACAATTTGAAACAACTTGCCTCATAGAAGCAAAGAGGCTGGGAAAAACAATTGAACATAAAGATAGGTTGATTTGTGTCAAGGTAAGCTGCAACAACCTACATAAATATGGCATAATCGATAAATATCTGAGATTAAAAGGGTCTAGAATATTTATAAATGAAGACCTCATTCCAAAATGCCAATTTGAATTAAGGAAGTTCAAAAAGTGAAATAAGCAAAGAAGCAAGGAAAATGGGAAATAATTAGAAATTGAAAAGTTATTATTATGGATAGAGACCAAAATGATAATAATAAATAGGAATTTGGGACACTCCAGATCCTATTTTGGAACTGTCATGTCTTTCCATGGCACAAAATTCCTATGTTAAGTTGGATCCCGAGTGAAATTGATATTATTTTTCTAGTTTAAATGTGGGAGAGTGAAGAATCTAAGGTCCCTAACATAGAAATATTTGTCTTGCGATTGGAATGGAACATGAAACCATATCGTAGAGGGATTGGAGACATATCTTGTTATATAAAAAAAAATGTGTATCCTCACATTTGGCTTCATAAGACAAACCCTCTCAATCAATACATTTGGATAGAAATCTCAGACATCAATGTGAAGAAGATTTATATAGCAATTTGTTATTTCACACCTATTAATTTTACTTTTTATAAGAAAATAAAATTAGATAAAAGTTGTCCCTATAATACCCTAGAATAAGAAATTTATGATCTGAGGAATGAAGGTAATATTCTCCTACTAGGAGAATTTAATTTTATGGCTAGATATTCTTTTAAGCAATGATTCCAACCTTAATCCTTTATGGCTAGATGAGGATATTGTTTTATCTAATAGATACAAAAGAAACTCTGAGGACCTAACTAAGAATCTGCATGGTATATAGAGCCTAGTCAAGATTTGTAGTTATCTAGACCTTATAATTTCCAATGGTGTAATGAAGGGCCAAACTCCAACCAGATCACTTGCATTCATGGGCTCAACAATAGTGTCGTGGATTATGTGATATCCAACATCCTTGTATTTGACCATATAGTAAATTTTCACCTTTTAAACAAACATGAAACTGAATATGATCATAGACCTTTAACCCTAACTCTAAACTTTTCAATGCAGAAAAGCCCCATTGAAGAAAATTTTGATAATGAAAGGCACCTACGTTTTGACAAAAGTAAATATAATATATTCCTAAAGGATTTAAATAGTAATTTACATGTCCTAACTTATAAGGACAACATCACAGATTTCTATCATAAATTTACAACAACCCTTTCTACTTCCACTAACAAGTTATATATCGAGGTGTCATGTAAAAGGAACATTAGAAAAACCAAAACGTGGTATGATAAAGAATGTAAAATTTCTAGGAAATCCATTAGGGATGCTTATAACGAGTCCTTAAAGCTCGATAAGATAAATACATACAAATCCCTAATTAAAAGGGAAAAGGGGTACTATATAAATATAAATTAAGAGAGGTTTTTACACCTATCTAAGATTAATCCTAAGAAGTTCTCGAGGAAAATTATAATTCACAAAACTAAATAAAACAATATAATTCTCTTGAAGGACTAGAATTCCTACCTTAAAAATCTGTACGAAACCCCTAACATCATGGACACCATTCCCAACATTCCTACAGAGGATGAATATTTTTCTTTGGAAGACATAGAGTTGAGGGTTAATAAACTTTCAAATGGGAAAGCTAAGGACATTGAATCATACTAGGCTAAAATCTTTAAAATCAGAGGGCCTATCCTCATCACTCACATACACAAGTTCTTCAATTTAGCATTCTAGAAGGACTTCCCTAAAACCTAGATGCAAAGCCTAATTGTACATATTTTTAAAAGTGGGGATAAAGACATTCCCTCTAATTAGTGGACCATTATGATTAGCTCCATTTTATCCAATCTATATGAAATTAGATTGGAAAAGAATATTAGATTATGACTAGAAATCCATGGAAAAAGAGATAAAGGCCAGACCAGGTTTAGGAGATATCATTCAATTGTGGTCCACCTTGGTAATATTAGGATAATTGTAATGTACCCCAACCAAGTTGAGGTCCATTACTTGTGGAAATACACATAAAATAATATAATTTCTTCTAAACATATTCATGTAGCTTACGAACTACAATAAAGCACACAGATTAACCATTTTGTTACGATTAGTGTAAATGCAGCTACAACATGCTAAAATAAACAAGGATGGAAATAATAAACTCATTTTATAGAAACATATAAACCATTCACATAGAGAGGGTTAAAGACACAACAATTTATCTGATAAAATAATATATAACAAGATAAAACACTTATCTTTTTTATTCAATTGTGCAACCAACTGTTTTGGATGGACGTTCCACCCAACCATAGACTTGTTCTAGATATCAATATTAAGTCACCCCCAAGATGGGATTAGGAATCCTTAAAAGAGGGTGGTATATCATTATCTACTCACAACTCAAAAAATCCCACAACCCATTTACATTCTCCTACAACTATCCCAATTTTCAACTATATCTCTTCCTCTCTACCTACCCAACATAAGGAATGTACCTGTTCACTACTCTCAGTCCATTGGGAATTCCATTCATTGATCATGGTATCTCTACCATAGGTAACCAAGAATATCACTAATGGGATACTTAAGGGAGATCACTGCTAGGAAAACTACTAGGAAACAACAACAACAATCTTATTGTTGAAGTGCAACTCAAAAAGGAGTTCACTCTTCATTCCTGACAACCCATTTCTTCTATAATACTCACTACTTGCTTCTTTTTTCTTCAACTACAAAATGCTCTAGAAATTCTCCCTCTATGGTTGCTCCAGCTCTAACGCTCTTCCTTCATGTTCTCTTCTTGTTCTCATGCAAAAACGTTACTGTCTAAATTGCGTCCCTCTACCATATGGATTTCCTCCTTTCCTGCTTTATTGATTTCCACTCATCCCCAAGATGTTTGTACTTCAGATCGATCCTCAATAACTATGGGATGTGACTGATTACACCCACCCTCCTACATATATTCAATGATTGGATTCTTCCACACTCAAAGGAAATCAAAAGGTTCACTCAATTCATTAAAATCAAGAAAAATGACTGGGAAAATAAATTCATGGCTAAAAACCCCTTTCTAGACCCCTCTTTCTTATTATTAATCATCCCTCATATATTTCCATGTCCCCCAACAGCTGGCATCACTTTTTATTTATTAAAATTCATCAATACATTTCACATATTACATTGTTTTTCCACAACCATACATTATATCTACATTATGCATTAATTAAACTCGGGATTATAGTGGGGATGTTACATCCCCCCTCCCATAAAATTGTGCATTGTCCCATATGAACAAAATTATGTTGAAATACATATACAAATTTACATTGTAATATTCGGAAAAACAAGAATTCTGCAATTTTTATTTACCCACCTACAACAATGCCAACCGAAATATCATATTCCTTTCATCTTTCTGACCCAAGGAACGTGCCCCCTTCATTTCTCTCAATCAATCGGGTTGCACCATTATTTTATCAGGGTTATCAGTGCAGGTGATCAAGAAGACTCTAAGATGTGGTTCTAGAACTCTAGCTACCCAAAAATTAAGTCTTGCATTTTTATCTTCTGTTTTCTTCAAAAAAATTCAAAATTTTGTGGATATTCCTCCCACATAGTTTCTCCATGCTCCCATGTGGAACATTCAGGGTCATAATAGGTCCATTGAAACTTTACCATCATTATATATTTTTATCTAATCACTTTGACTTTTCGATTCATGATGTGCATTGAATCCACTCGAAAGTCTCCTTTGTGTTCCACCTGGATCACATACAAATCAATTATGTAATTAGGGTCAGACACATATTTATTTAATAATGACACATGAAATACAATATGCACTCTCATGGTTGTAGACAATGTTATCATGTATGCAACTAACCTGTAACACCCATGTTTCCCCCATCTTGTAATTAATCATTAATCATAATCACCATGCTATGGCATGGGAACAATGTTAATGTATTATTGTTTGAATTGCCAACAACTGACTGTGGGGGTGAAGCCTTGAATGTATTGTCCATGATATTACTAGAGGAAATAATGTGAAAACTATAAGAGAGGGTTCATTATATCGAATGACCCAAAATTTCCCTTGTTGAGGATAACAAAACTCCTCTGGTTCCCAAGGAGGAATCAATTAATGAAGAAAGGACCGGTGGTTGAACCATCAACCACCCCCTTGAATGGAAGCATGGTCTAGCTGCAGAAGGTCAGCCTGAAGTACCACAAGGTCCTGCAGACTTAAACAAACTCAAGTTGCCTTCTGATAGAAGGAACATGATAGGAAGGATAACCTTCTCAAGGAAGTATGTGCGTGCAAGGCAAAAAAAGAATAAAATGGAAAGAAGAGTGGAGATCGCGGGGCAGAGAGAACTCTCCAGATGAGAACAAGCAGAAGGACATGAGCTTGACGTTGAGGGAGCATCTAATAATCCTCATCGAGGTCGTGTTAAAGAAATAAATCTCTGAGATTTTGCAGAGAACGGGACCTGAGCAGAAGGCCGCGAGCTTGATGTTGAGAAAGCATGTAATAAACCTCGTAGAAGATGTGAAAGAGAAAGGATCGTTGAGAATTGGCATATATTCCCTAGTGATATCATGTCTTGGAAAGGGGGTGGCTAGAGTGCTAGGAATGAATGCCTATGTGCCTATGGTTGTGTGGAAAGGCGAACACCCACAGTTAGCTAGTTGACTGCAACCTATAATAGATAAGTGTTCTCATATCCTGTGTAATTGAACTGTAACTGCAAATTAAAGTTGGATATCCTATGAATGTTGTAGGGATGTGCATGTTTGCTTGATGGCTAGATTGTATCCCTTTATCTTTGCTTGATTGTATATTTAAGCAAGTAAGTAACTATATGGTTTGTATATGTAAATGCTCGAGTCCTATACTAGCTCAAATTTAAGCAGATGAACTATGAGTTCGTCGACCTTAGACATAGTTTCCCCATATACGTGTCGATACTCCTAGTTGTTTGAGTCTCCTGGGAAAAAGGGAGTTTTTTAAGCTCATGAGAAAGAGAACAAAGCATGTGATAGTGCCTAAGTCCTTCATAACTGATGAGACTTAGGAAGGATAGCGAGATTTAAGGATAGCGAAGAGTTTGCAGTGAAAAAGTCCCGAAGGCTGGAGTCACGAAGTAACGTTAGTTGTGGATCTATGGATCCACGTGGCCGGATCTCGACCGTGATATTTGAGGGATGTTAGAAGGTTGTCATTCTAGTGTGACATGGTGAGCTGACGTCACCAAGGTGATGTGGACGCACAATCGATGTCTCGCATGTCAGCTTGATCTGTGATTTTCATAGACCCTATATGCCTATTGGAATGTGATTCATGTCATTCCTGACCCATATACATGTTAGCCTTAGTTCATGCCTACCTGGCCAACGTGGTTGGCGACCCAATCAATACCCCATGAATTTAGAAAACTTTAGAGTTCGGAATATTTAGTGAGTGGTACAATATAGGAACGTCCAACCCAAATAGATGATCATCGAAGGCTGAAATTCCAATAACTATAGCCAATCGCCGAACATAATGAGAGTTTGGGAGTTTGGCCATAGTGTGGAATAAGGAATGTTCGACAAGAATCGTCGATCGCCAAACGCCGAAGGGCTAGGGGCACATGGAGACATTTCGGGACAGATTTGGAAAAATGCATGATGCGCATAGATAGTTGAAGCTCCTTCCTTAACCGTAGTATCTTATTAGAGGACGTGGACCGTTGATTTCCTCTATTGTTCAATGATCTAGGAATGCTTCAACACTTTTGGGAACTCCCGAAGTCTAGGAACTTCTGAAGTGGTGAAACCTTTCTAACACAGAATCCTAGCTCGCAGTTTTCTGCCTGGGGTCACGAGGAGGACCTCGCTAACTGGTTTAATCATCTAGTGAGATATGTAAGCTTTGGGAACCTGGTTAAGAGGGTTTTGGCTTAAGTAAAGGACCGAAAATAAACCAAGAAAAGAAAAAAAATTATGCCCCACCCCTAGAAAGGATATTTAGGAGTTGGGAGTGTTACAAATTGGTATTAGAGAACGGCAACAACACTTGGTCTACTTGGGCTCATGCATGAGTCGTATGAAAATATTTTTGGAGAAATTTAATGGGTAAGACCCTATCTTACCACATTCCTAAGAGGTTTAGTCAAATTTCTACCAAAGAGAGGAATGAAACCCGTTGTTGTTTATAGATGTTTTGGCGTTTCCAAATAAAAAAGTCAACTTCACTATGCAATTGTACGTGCTATTGTACATTCATAATATTTAGTTACCAAGGATAAGATGAGCCTGTGGAGAATATTACTTCCAACCATAAATTTTCTATATAAATTCCTTGAGTAGATGGATGTATATTAAAATACAGTAGGGATTTTACCCAACGAGATTGAATCATGCTAGTCTGTGGCAAAGGAAGCTTATCATTTCTTTGGGAAATGATAGCCAATCCTACAGGAGTGGGATTATGTTGATGGGAACTAATAGCAAGACTTGAATGTGAATGGATGGAAAGGGACCGTAGCAGTAATAATTATTGCTTTAATGAAGGGTTAAACCTTGTATATGTGTATAATCCCTCATGATCAGAGGAATGAATTTACTGACCATTCTCTGAAAAGGGAGATCATGCACAGCTCTCGGGTTTCGAAGGGAACTGAGAAAAGAATTTTGTTTCTGTGTACAGGAATTGTTGGGCGGGATTTTTTCTAATCAAGCTGATAAACAGATCTGTATAAATATAGAGTGATTGAGTGAGAAATCACAACATCCTCCCTTGCTTGGTGGATAGGAAACTAATATTCAAAGATTCTTATGGGAGGAGGAGAGTGGCCTCCACCCCTGACTCTTGTTGAATAGAAGGAAGAATTCTAGGTGTAATGGTTAAGACTGATCTTGACCTAAAGATACTCTGGATTTCTGAACTAGGATACTTAATAAGTAACATAATTCAAAATTTCATTTGGGCTTTAAGGGAATAGTCCAAATGATATTATACATTAAATTATTATAATTAAGATAAAATGGTTGACTAAATGTTGATCCTGAATGTGTTAAAGGAAGTGTCGGGGCACTTCTAGAATCCCAATGGGTTAGATTGACATCCAGTTGTGGATGGTATCCATATATATATAATTGGAAGCTAGATTGGCTACCCTGTTACCTTGGGCATGTTTTTAATTCCCCAAGTTGTATTTATAAGTTGGGTAATGATCTATGGAAAATTAAGGCAAGAGTGTTTTCTTTCTAGTTGTTATCGTATAGAAGAGAGAAAGGTAACCTTTAAAGAGGTGCAAGAGATGCACCTGCATATACACAAATATGTTCATACATACTTATGAGAATAATATGATTGCAAGCTCTCGGCTGAGATGGAAGCTCAGTGTTAAGTGTTCCTATGAGACTTATCATAAGAATGATTTGAATATCCTTGGAGGAGGATGTGGAAGTCTGATATGTCCATGTGCATGTATGACATGGAAAGGGTGAAAGCAATGATCTTGCATGATGAATGTTTGGTGTCACACACCCACGGTGGGGCGTAAAAAAAACAAAATCTCCTTACAGAAACAAATCTACTCTCCACGGTCTCTAATTTGAAAAGTCAGGGGACTAGCCCCCTTTTTTTTTCTTTGACGACCATCGTATATGACCGCGGTTTATAACCGAACGCCAATCACGTGATTGCGGGCGTGGACAAGGGTGGTTTGAGTCCAACTATTTTTCTCCCTGCAATTCACCACGATCCACCAAATGTCACTTTCTCAATACCATGGTACCAATTGCGGCCCACCCTCTAACTTTTAAAGTTCGAGAACTTTCTATTCCCACAATTCATCGTGACCTTTGATCTCACGATCTTGATGGTACTTCTGAACTGACGGCTCAGATCTTCCCCTTTTTAAACCAATGGACATGATTCTATTCGGGACTTCGGTGTTCAGAGTTTTCAACTCTCAAACCTTTCTTTCTCTACAGTGGATATCTCCCGAAGTGGAAGATCTGCTGACACATGTCCCTCACAAACAGATGGTTCAGATGAACTCCGACTTTCCGGCCTTCGAGAGTTCTTGTTCAATACCTTCTCTTTCTTCCAGAGTGTTTTCTCCTAGAGTGGCAGATCATTTTCCATGCATCCTATCCAAATAAACGACCTTGGTCCTCTTCGGTACTTCGACACTTTTCAACCAAGACCAGATCAACGACCTTCAACTCCCTTCTTGATCAACGGTCAAGATTCTACTTCGAGACTTTTGTGCTTTCACCCTGTACTTTCCTCCGGAGTATTTTGTACCCCTATTTCTAGATCTGGCGCCATGCATCCACTTAAAATCAATGAATCTCATCCACTTCGTGACTTCGGCCTTCAAAAATCTCAAACCTCAAATTCTCCTTACTCCATTTCTTTCAGAACGTTCTATCCAGAGTTCATGATTTGATGGCATGTGTCCTTCTTCAGATCGACAGATCCCAACTACTTCGGTTTTTCAGGCTTCGACGATTTCAAACTCTTATCCTTTGTGTTCTCCAGGAGTGTTTTCACTGGGAGTTCACGATCTGTCGCCATGTGTCCTCTAGATCTGACGATCCAGATTCTCTCCAGGTCATTGGGTTGCTTTCACCTGAGGACAACGGATCTGTACCATGGGTCCCTCTGGATCTGACGGTTGATATTCACTTCGGGTCTTTACCCGGAGTCCACAAATTCACGTCACATGTCCTATAGATCTGACGGTTGAGATTCACTTCATCTCTCTGGCTCTACGGGCTTTAGGAGTTTCAACTCTCAACTGAAACTCTCGAAGTTATTTCTCCAGAGTTACTGATCTACTAACACGTGTCTCCTGTTGATCAATGGTCAGGATCTACTTCAGATATTTCACCTCCTTTTGGCCCACAAACTTCTGGAGTTTTGGATCTTGCGCCACCCATCCTCCTTAACGATGGATGGTCCCAAATTACTTTGGGACTTCAGAACTTTGGCCAGTTTACTCTCTTTTGTGTGCAAAGTGCTAAGGCTCGTGCACCTTTCTTTGATCAGATGACTATTGATCCTCTATGCTATGATCCAATGGTTATTGTCGCTCCCCCTCTTGAGCTTCTGACGTCCTCTGACTTAGAATATTTTTGTGGATGTTCAAAGGCCTCAACCTTCGTTCCTCCTATGAGCCCGGCTATCTTGGGTCTCACTTTTTCTCTTGAAAATGTTATCTCTTATGAGCCTTCCGATCCTCTCAGACCAAAGATACCGAAGGAATCCGTTACTTTGTGTATTTCCTAAGGGGTTCATGACCAAACATCTCACAACTATTCAAGGCCTGGAAGTTATGATCTGACCAATACCGAGATATCTGTCGATCAATGGTTCACGGTAATTGCGGGGCACCAACATGCGTGCTCTTTATCATAGAACTCACCCTCCGCAATATGAAAAGTACTCACCCAACTTGGTCGAACTAGAGTCATTTATCTTCTAGCCCGACGAGATCAACGACATTGGTGAATTGCGGGCCGCGAACTAGCGCGTCCGCTACTTACACCTTCGCACTCCGCAATGTTTCCCACCCTCGATCTCCATTCATAAATCGATGGTTCA
>JZKD02S2283084.1:255840-266715 GCA_000966675.3 Picea glauca | reverse complement strand
CCAACACAAAAATAGATGGGGACAAAGGTTACTCTCCCTCTCCCAACACAAAAATATATGGGAACGAAGGTTACTCTCCTTGTCCTGGATTAGTCTCTATTTTCTAGGATCAGAACTCACTTCCCTTGTTCTCAGTCCTTCCTTAGACCTTAGAGCTTCGACTCTCATCTCTGCACTCTTCGCAAGTCTCCCTCTACACCCACCACCCTTCGTTTCTTGCCTTACTCAGCAATATTGCATGTGGCTTGAATTCCTAGTACTTGGTCAGGTCTGGAATCCTTACAGATGGGCGGTCTACCCCATCCCCTCATTAACTCTTGAGGAGGTCTTCCCACCTACCAGCCTGACTGTAATTCATTCCTGGGTCAGAGGGTTGTTCTGATCCTAAGAAATTCAATCCAGCAAAAGTATTGGTTCGGTGGACGTTAACACAACCATTTTGGGTGCCCTGCACCACCTTTTCATAACATTCATGGTCTCTTCTTAGCATGTCCCTGTTACAGCAGTCATGCAACACGTATCCATTTTCTATTAAAATAACAGAATTTACATTCATCAACCTTTTATACAAAGGTCCATCAAATCAAACATTCACACCTTTGAGTTTGCCATAGTTCCCTGGCCAATATAGTTATAATTACAAACTGAGGGATATAGGGTGTTACAATTCCCCCCCCCCCTAAAGGAACATCGTACTCAATGTTCTATCTATCAACTGGATATGTATATACAGGAGTAAACAAAATCAGATATGCTTGTCTCATGGCATCCTCCATTTCCCACGTAGCCTCATCTAGGTCAAAGAGTTTCCACTGCACCTTGACCTGTGCAATGGTTCAGTTCCTAAGTGAGGTTTCCTTCCTGTCTAGTATGCATTGAGGTCCTAGAAGGAATTCTCCCTCCGACTCCACCTGGATAATAGACCAGTCAATTATATGATTAGAATCATGTACATATTTCTTCAATAATGAAACATGGAAAACATTATGTGCCTTTACCGTGGGAGGAAGTGCTAGCCTATAGGCTACAGACCCCACTCTATCTAATATTTCAAAGGGTCCACAATACCGAGGTGCCAATTTGGTACAGGCTCCCATTCTTAGGGAACTCTTCCTGGGTCTAACTCTGAGAGAGACATGGTCTTCTGTCTTGAACTCTCTGGGAGTTCTATTTCTGTCGGCATAACCTTTTTGTCTATCCTGAGCAATCTTCAATTTTTTCTTTATCTGAATCACTTGTTGTTCCATTTCTTTCAGCATGTCAGGTCTGATTGTAATTTTTCCCACTGGATTACTCCAGCTGATTGGAATCTTGCACTGTCTACCATAGAGGGCCTCAAAAGGGCTCATCTTCAAGGATTCTTGATAATCGTTGTTGTAGGCAAACTCTACCAATGGTAGGTAGTCTTCCCACTACTTAGGCTAATGCATTACATGCATCCTTAGCATGTCTTCTACTATTTGGTTCACTCTTTCTGTCTGTCCATCAGTTTGAGGGTGATAGGTTGTGTTGAACAACAATTTAGTCTCAAAACCAGCCATTAGGGATTTCCAAAAGATTGAAGTAAATTTGGTGTCTCTGTCAGATACAATTTCCTTGGGCATGCGATGCAGTATGAATATCTCCTTCATGAATATGTTGGCAATATGTATTGCCTTGCAAGTTGACCTGAACTAAACGAAATGAGCAGAATTACTCAGTTTGTCCACCACGACCATGATGGCATCATTTTTCTTGGTCGACTTTGGTAATCCGGTGATGAAATCCATGGAGATGGTTTCCCATTTCCATTCTAGGATTGGTAGGGGCTGTAACAATCCTGTTGGAAGCAGGTGTTCTGTCTTAACTTGCTGGCATTCTAGGCACTTAACTAGATTGTTGGCTATGTCTTTATTTAATCCAGGACAATAGAATTGTTTCCTAGTGGTCGTGATCATTTTCTGATATCTTGGGTGACCAATATATGGTCTCTTGTGTAGTTCATCCATTATGAACCTCTTCAAGTCATCACAATTTGGAATATACAGTCTATTTCTGTAAGTCAACAGGCCTTCCTCGAGCATTTGGTAGCCTTCATACTTTATCCATGTAGGCTCTTTCCTTAGGTATGAGGTCACGGTCTTGAAGAATGCATCTGTTTCTTTTAAATTATTGACTCTTTCCCTGACATCAGTTTCACAGGTTCTTACCATTGCCAGATGAATCATTTTTATACTTCTGCTAAGTGCATCGGCCATCCTATTTTCCTTTCCTTTGATGTGTTTGATTTCAAAATCAAACTCACTAAGTATATTCATCCACCTAGCTTGCCTGGCATTGAGATTTGGTTGATCAAACAGGTGCCTCGACCCATAATGATCTGTCATAAGCACAAATCCCCTAACCAGGAGGTAGTGCCTCCACATTTTTAAAGCATGTACTATGGAAGCCATCTCTAGGTCATGGGTTGCATAATTGATCTCATGCTAAATTAATTTCCTGGATGTGTAGCAAATTAAATGTCCCTCTTACATAAGGACTCCTCTGAGTCCTTCCTTGCAGACATCTATACACACGAGGAAATCATTATCCGGGTCTGCAATATTCAACATAGGTGCATGGGTCAGAAGGTATTTCAATTCCTGAAATCTTTCTTCACATTTTGATGTCCAAGTGAATTTAACCCCCTTTTTCTGAAGGGAAGTGATTGGACAGCCAATCTTAGAAAACCCTTTTATGAACCTTCGATAGTATCCTACTAAGCCCATGAAGGATCTGATATCAGATACATCCTTTGGGGTAGGCCATTCTATAATAGATCTAATCTTGTCATGATCTACTGCCACCCCTTCCTTAGAAATAACATGGCCTAATTAATGGACATGCTTTTCGAAAAAGTCGCACTTGCTAAACTTAGTGTAGAGCTGATGCTCTCTTAGTACTTGAAGTACGAGTCTAATATGTTCTTCGTGCTCCTCTCTGTTCTTGGAGTAAATTAGGATATCATCAATGAAAACCAATACAAATTTGTCTAGAAATTTGTTGAGTACATTATTCATCAAGCACATAAAAGTGGCGGGGGCATTGGATAACCCAAATGGCACCACCAGACACTCATAGTGACCATACCTCGTCCTGAAGGTTGTTTTTTGGATGTATTCATCCTTAATTCAAACTTGATGGTATCTAGACATTAAGTCGATCTTTGAGAAAATGGAAGCACGTCCCAATTGGTCAAATAAGTCATCGATTCTTGGTAAGGGGTACTTGTTCTTTATGGTTGTCTTATTGAGTTTTTTGTAATCTATGCACAGTCGGAGTGTGCCATCTTTATTTTTCACAAACAAGACAGGCACTCCCCACGAAGATACACTGGATCAGATGTAGCCTTTTTCCATCATCTCCTTTAGTTGTAGCTTGAGCTCAACTAGTTTTGGCATACTCATCCTATATGGCATTCTAGATGTTGGCACCGCTCCTAGTGCAAGTTCTATTGCGAAGTCAATATCCCTTTTCGGAGGTAGACCTGGTACCTCTTCTGGGAACACATCCTTGTATTCTCTTAATATGGGGTGGTCTGTTAGGTTTGGTTTGTCATCCTCAATAGATTCCAACACCTGTATTTCATATAGAGGACACCCCTTTCTATAATACGTTTTCATTTGAAGAGTTGATATTTGTCTTACTGAGACAAGCTTCTGAATCCCTTGGAGGGTTATCTTTCCCCCTTCTCCATTTACACATTCTAAAGTTTTATGGTAAAAATCCAACTTAGTTTTATAAGCAGCCAACCAGTCCATACCAATCAACAATTCATAAGACCCTAGGGAAAGTATGTTAAGGGTCGCTCGAGTGGGCAATCCACCCATGATGAATTGGGAGGCTGGTATGACCTCTGCCACTTTCCTTTTATTCCCAATGGCTAGTCGTACCAACCATGACTTAACATGTCTAACTAGTTGAAATTTACACTTATCAACAGTCTGAGGGGCCACATAACTTAAATTAGAACCAGGGTCAATTAAAATAGAAACTAGATGGTTGGCGATTATACCTTCCATCTCCACTACTGAAGCTTTGTGGTCGGCTTGATTATTGTCCAAGGCTGCATAGATTCATGGCATGCTCCTAGCCACATCATTGATGATGGTAGCTTCTTGGATATTGTAGACTCTCTTACTGTTCTGTTGTCTGTGTGGACAATCCCTCAACCGATGATCTTCTCCACAACCCCAACGTTTTAAGGGTTCTTTCTTTAGGTTATCAATCTTTCCTGGGACTATCTTAAAAGGTTTATTTCCACTTTGATATGGAAAATTTTGTTGATACACACTTCTAGTAGGAAGGCTCATCCTAGAACCCTTTCCATAATTCTTAAATCTTGAGTATTTAAATCCCTTCTTCTTGAATCCCAAACTACTCCTCTTCTTCCAGTCTTCATGAGGCCTTGTCTTATTCTCGAACTGTTCATAACAATACCTCTCCTTCCAGATGGTTTCTTCTAAGGTATTTGTTTCATCAAACTCAATCATGTCTCGGTAAGTCTGAGGTAATCTACTAATAAATCACTGCATTTTTACCTTCTCATCCTTTATGTAGGGTACATACCTCAGTAGCTCAAGGAGTTTATTGACATATTCATCTATGGTGAGTTGCCCCAGCCCGAGTTCATATAACTCCTTAGTCTTCCCATCCACATATTTCTCTGACAGATATTGCTTCCTGAAGTATTTCTTGAACTGATTCCATGACAATTTCTTCTCATAAACTCCTTTCACATTTTTAAGGTCTTCCCACCAAATGGAATCCTTTCCATTCAGGTTGAAAATGGCTATTCGAGCCTTCCAGGTTTAAGAGCAATCATGGACTCTGAAGTACTTCTTTAAACCAAGCAGCCAAGCTTCAACGACTTCTCCCTTCTTAATCTCTCCATTGAAATAAGGTGGTTTGGCTTTCTTGAACTCTTCGGGATCATGATTTTTGGAATGCTTCTGCTTCTTGCCTTCCCTTTGAGAATGTGAACTCGTTATACTACTAGAATATCCTTAGGAGTTGCTAGATTTCTTTCCAGAGGACTCTACCGATGAGTGTCCCCTGCCTCTAGGTTGGGCCTTCTTCGAGGTACTTCTCCTAGTGTGGTCATGTTTTCGAATCTCAGGTGGACATTAACTTCTCTTCTCATGTTTTTGGTCCATATGACTGGTTGTGGGTTCATGTTGCAGTTGCCTCTGTATGTCAGATAAGATCCGCAGCAAGACTGCGTTAATTTTTGTTTGTTTTTCTTGATGCTTTATCAATCTCTCGTTGTCAGCCTTGCATATCTGTAATTCGGCCCTGATGCTCCTTACAGATTTAGCCAGATCCGAAGGGGTTTCCACTGCCCTCCTTTCGTCAGATTCTTCGTCTCTAATGTGGGAGCCATCCCCCACTTCATGACATGTCACCATCCTTTAGTCTTGAATATTTCCAGTGTTTTACTGACTGCTCGAGTGCTGAAAAAAAACATTTATTGTTAGCAAACAATTTATGAACAATACACGGCTCAAATTCCTTAAATGCACACACACAGTAGAACATTTTATTCTTTTCCTCAATAAATTTTTTAACGAGACTCTTTTTTAAGGAGGAAAGATAGGGCGTCACTCTTAAAAGTATTCTAATTATGGTTTTTGAGCAACTCGTCCATGCACCCAAGCAGGCCAAGTGTTGTAACCATGCTTTGATACCAATTTGTCACACACCCACAATGGGGCATAATAACATTTTGTTCTCCTTACAAAAACAAATCTACTCTCCACAGTGTCTAATTTGGAAATTCAGGGGACTAGCCCCTTTTTTTTCTTTGAAAACCATTGTATATGACTGCAGATTATAACCGAATGCCAATCACGTGATTGTGGGAACGAACAAGGGTGGTTGGATTCCAACTTTTTTTCTCCCCACAATTCACCATGAGCCACCATGTGTCCCTTTCTCAATACCGTGGTACCAATTGTGGCCCGCCCTCTAAATTTTAAAGTCTGAGCACCTTCTATCCCTGGAATTCATCGTGACCTTTGATCTAATGATCTTGATAGTACTTCTGAACGGACGACTCAGATATGCCCCTTTTTAAACTAATGGAAGTGATTCGCTTTGGGACTTAGGCGTTCAGAGTTTTCAACTCTCAAACCTTGCTTTCTCTGCAGTGGCTATCTCCCAGAGTGGAATATTTGTTGACACCTATCCCTCGCAAATGAATGGTTCAGATGAACTCTAGCTCTCTGGCCTTCGGGAGTTCTTGTTCAATACCTTCTCTTTCTTCTAGAATTTTTTCTCTCAGAGTGGCATATCATTTTCCACACATCCTCTCCAAATCAATGGCCCTGGTCCTCTTCGGGACTTTGACACTTTTCAACCAAGACCATATCAATGGCCTTCATCTCCCTTCTCAATCAATGGTCAAGATTCTACTTCGAGACTTCGGCGATTTCACCCTCTACTTTCCTCCGGAGTATTCTGTACCCATAGTTCTAGATCTGGTGCCATGTGTCCACCTCAAATCGATGGATCTGTCTTCTTTGGGTCTTCGACCTTCAAAAATCTCAAACCTCAAATTCTCCTCACTCCATTTCTTTCGAAACGTTATATTTGGAGTTCACGATCTGATGACATGTGTCCTCCTTTAGATCGATGACTCCCAACTACTTTGGTTGTTCAAGCTTCGGCGATTTCAAACTCTTATCCTTCGTGTTCTCCCGAAGTGTTTTCTCACAGATTTTGCAATCTGTCGCCACGTGCCCTTTGGATCTAACGGTCCATATTCTCTTCGAGTATTCGGGTTTCTTTCACCTAAGGAAAACGGATCACTTCCACATGTCCCTCTGGATCTGATGGTTGATATTCACTTTGGGTCTTTACCTGGAGTCCATAGATTCACGCCATCTATCCTCTGTATCTGATGGTTTAGATTCACTTCGACTCTCCGGGCTTCGAGAGTTTCAACTCTCAACTGAAACTCTCGAAGTGATTTCTCTGGAGTTACTAATTCGCTAACACATTTCTCCTGGCGATCAATGGTCATGATCTACTTCAGCTATTTACCTCCTCCTGGCCCATGAACTTCTGGAGTTGTGGATATTGTGCCACCCGTCCTCCTTAACGATGGACAGTCCCAAATTACTTCGAGACTTCAGAAATTTCGCCAGTTCACTCTCCTGCATGTGCAAAGCGCTAAGGCTTGTGCACCTTACTTTTATTAGACGGTTGTTGATCCTTTGCGCTGTGATACAATGGTTACTGTCACTCCCCATCCTGAGATTCCCATGTCCTCTGACTTAGAAGAGTTTTGTGGACGTTCAAAGGCCTCAGCCTTCGTTCCTCCTATGAGCCCGACTATATTGGGTCTCACTTTTTCTCTTCAAAACATTATCTCTTCTGAGACTTCCGATCGTCTCAGACCGATGATACCGAAGGAATCCATTAATCTGCATATTTCCTAAGGGGTTCATGACCAACCATCTCACAAATTTTCAAGGCCTGGCGGTTATGATCTGACCAATAATGAGATATCCGTCGATCGATGATTAACAGTAATTGTTGGGCCCCAACATGTGTTCTCTTTATCGAAGAGCTCACCCTCCGCAGTCTGGAAAGTACTCACCCAACTTGGTCGAACTGAATTCATTGATATTCCAACCCGATGAGATCAACGACGTTGGTGAATTGCGGGTTGCGAACTAGCACCTCCACTACTTACACCTTCGCTCTTCGCAATGATTCCCCACCCTTGATCTTCGTTCATAGCTCGAAGGTTCACAGTGATTGCAGGGTTCAATCTCTATAATCTGGAAAGTGCTCACTCGACTCTATTCTAATCCTAGTCGTTGATCTCCCATTCCCGATGAGATCGACAACATGGGTTGATTGTGGGTCGTGAACTAGCATGTCCGCTAATTTCACCTTCACACTCCGCAATGATTCCCAACCATCAATTTAATTGAGTGGCTAGTATTTGATTCGTTAATCCCAATGAGTATTTGAGTCGATCTGATGACCAGGATGGCCTCTCCTCCTATTAAAAGGCTCTCTTCCATCTTCGTTTTCATATTCCTAATTCATCGGTGGTTCGGATAACTTGACTATTGTACAATTTGACATCTCAGAGCTTCGAGCTCCAAGGTTCCGAAACCTTCATGAGCTAACTCCTTTTTGCGTAGGGTTCCTAGACCCAGGTCACGTGGATACTCAGATAACTCTTGGGCTATAATCCCCTCTCTTAGTCGGGTTTTTGGTTAAAGACTTACGCACGAGTTCAAAGTCTCCTAGACTACTAGTCTGAAGGGAATTCCTTCTTAACTCACAGATCTTTAAGTCTTGAGTCAGGGAAAGGTAAACTTGTGAGGTTACTAAATGGGAGCTATACCAAGAGTCATGCTCCGACTCTGGAACAGTGATGTAATCCCCTGGAGAAAGCGCCTTCGAAGATTGAACAAGAGAATATGGAAAATCAAACATAAGTATATGTTCTCGATGGAATGAATGTATACTCATAACTTAATCATTTAATACAAAAAACCATTTATAGACATATAAATACACGCATGAATCCATTTTTTCCAATTCAAATCACAAAGCATGAAAACACTTATCAAAACCACAAGGCATGATGTGAATTCTGAAAGGGGTGCTTGTTTCCACCCAACCATAGACTCAGTCACCCCCAATGGATTTATCATTGGCCACCCCTAAGCTTAGACCACGATGCTTTGAGATTCAATCTCTTTATTCTAGCTCAACGAAAGTTAGGGATGAATTTTACTCTCCTTCTCCCAACACAGAAATAGATGGGGACGAAGGTTACTCTCCTTCTCCCAACACAGAAATAGATGGGGATGAAGGTTACTCTCCTTCTCCTAGCTTAGTCTCTATTTTCTGGGATCAGAACTCACTTCCCTTGTTCTCAGCCCTTCCTTGGACCTGAGAGCTTTGACTCTCATCTCTGCACTCTTCGTAGGTCTCCCTCTGCACCCACGACCCTTCCTTTCTTTCCTTCCTCAGCAAGATTGTGTGTGGCTTGAATTCCCAGTTTGTGGTTAGGTCTAGAAGCCTTACATATGGGCGGTCTGCCCCATCCCCTCATTAACTCTTGAGTAGGTCTTCTCACCTACCAACCTAACTATAATTCATTCCTGGGTCAAAGGGTTGTTCTGATCCTGAGTAATTCAATCCAACAAAAGTACTAGTTCGGTGGATGTTAACACAACCATTTAGGGTCCCCTCCACCACCTTTTCATAACATTCGTGGTCTCTTCTTAGCACGTCCCCTTTCCAGCATTCATGCAACACATATCCATTTTCTATTAAAATAACAAAATTAACATTCATCAACCTTTTATACAAAGGCCCATCAAATCAAACATTCACACCTTTGAGTTTGCCATAGTTCCCTCTCCAATATAGTTATAATTACAAACTGGGGGAAACAAGGTGTTACATTCGGCTAGGTTTGTATGTGTTTGAATGCATGGGTTAATGCATTGTGAGGCTTCTTGACATGAAGAATGATATTAATACCAATTAGGTATGAAATATATTAAATGTGCAAGTGATGCAGATGCATGATGTAAGGATAAATATATACTAAAGGCACAATATGGCTGCCTTGATGAGTGATCTGTAAGGCAAGAATTTCACTTGCCAAGATTAAGTGAATACAATGGATTCATGGTTGACTCCATTTTGAAGAGTCATGAAAGTTATGTTTTGAATGATAGCTTAAGGGGAATGTGCTCCATTCCCTCAAGAAAGAGTAGTATAAATAGAAGAAAGAGTGGACGAGCAAGGATGCTTTGTTGTCATGATAAAAGGCAAATGATTCTGCCTTTAAGGGTCACGTGAGAATGATTGTGAACAATCATGAGTTGACCGATTTTAAAATAGAGATGTAGGTGGGCTGTGAAATATACCTATGGCAGCTACACACAAGATTATGATTATTCATTTGGTAATCACATCATGGATGTAAGTTAACAAAACCATAATATGTGTGGATACATAATTTAGACGCATGACAAATATGCATGTTTATATTCCTTATGAAATATTTCATACCTAGCTAAAGCTAACTCAAGGTTGAGGAAATCATAGATAGTGAAGGATATGCAATAAGGAAGTTGCATGTTGAGGGAGTTCCCTCTAGAGAAATTGGGTGAAGACTCTGTCAGGAGAACAGAGTCACAACCTTATTGATTGTTGAGAATTAATCAACGAGATACAAGCTTGTATATATATATATATATATATATCCTGCATTACATTTTGAAAAACATTATGTAATGAATAGAAGACTAATAATGAATCTTGACCATTCTGATAACCAAATGGTAACGTACAGGATGCACAGGTTCATGATTCATTATGGACAAAAGGATTTTCTATTAAAGCATGCTGATGTATCCTAAGAGTTAGGATGAGCCTAACCAAGGATTCTCAAGAAAAGAGCAGAAAGATCACAATAAGAAGTAGATTGTATAAGTAAAGGGGGGGAAAAGGAGGAACACTTTTCTCACCCTAAGAACCCAGAATTGTGTAACAGAGCCGTAGGATTAAAAGAGCAGTTGTGGAAACTAGTACAGTTGGTAAAAGGCAAATAAACCCCCTCGAGTATGATTAAATGAATAAATGAGTATGTTTGATTGAATAGGATTGGTTGAAGCCGTGATTAAGAAAAGGCAGTTGTTGGGGCTCAGAAATGTCCTATTCTCATCCACCTTTCTCTTCATCATTCTTCACATTTCATTGCCCCATTAACCTTTCATGATATCATTTCCATAAATATACTTGGATTTCACCTTATTGTTCTCCACTTTATTCATTTTAGTATTTAAAAGGAATTTGTGATTAAATGTTAGAAAA
>JZKD02S2283084.1:234667-246274 GCA_000966675.3 Picea glauca | reverse complement strand
GACTCTCCAGCTAAGAACAAGCAGAAGTCCATGAGCTTGATGTTGAGGGAGCATCTGATAAACCTGATCGAGGCCATGACAGAGAAAGAAATCTCTGAGGGTTTGCAGAGAACGAGACCTGAGTAGAAGGCCGTGAGCTTCATGCTGAGGAGGCATCTTATAAACCTCGCAGAAGATGTGAAAGAGAAAGGATCATTGAGAATTTGCATAAATTCCCTAGTGATATCATAGCTTGGCATGGGGGTGGCCAGAGTGCTAAGAATGAATTCCTTTGCGCCTATTATTGGGTGGAAAGGATAACACCCACAATCAGTTAGTTGGTTTCAAACTGTAATAGATAAGTGTTCTCATATCCTATGTAATTGAACTGTGACTGTAGATTAAAGTTGGATATCCTATGAATGTTGCAGGGATGTGCATGTTTGCTTGATGGCTAGATTGTTTCCCTTTATCTTTGCTTGATTGTATAGTTAAGCAAGTAAGGAACTATATGGTTTGTATATGTAAATTCTCAAGCCCTGTAGTGGCTCAAATTTAAGCAGATGAACTGTGAGTTCGTCAACCTTAAACACAGTTTCCCCATATACATTTTGATACTCCTATCTATTTGAGTCTCCTGGGAAAAAGGGAGTTTGTTAAGTCAAAAGAAAGAGCGCAAAGCACGCGCCAATGCCTAAGTCCTTCAGAAATGATAAGACTCAGGAAGGATAGTGATATTTAAGTCTCAAAAGGAAGATCCTTTCGTTTGGAAAGACAAGCGAATGAGATCCGTTTAGGAGGACCCAAGGTCTTTCATGACCGTTGGATTTGGAGAAGGAGTGTAGGTGTTAAAACCTTGACTCCTTCAGTCTTCGTGAGTTTGACAAAATTTGGTATTCGTCGTAAGGGAGACAGATCCTCTGAAGTCCTGGAGCCCAAAGTTAATCTTGGTTGTAGATCTAAGGCTTCCCGAGAAATTTTCCCAACCATCAGATCTAGGTTGTGGTTAGCTCAGTGCTAACCAACTCCAGGAGAAAAGAGGATTTTGCAGTGAAAAACTCCCAAAGGCTGGAGTTGTGAAGTCTATGGATCCATGTGGTCAGATCTCGACCGTGAGATTTGAGGGATGTTAGAAGGTTGTTAGTCTAGTGTGACGTGGTGAGCCGACGTCACTAGGGTGACATGGACCCACGATCGATGTGCCATGTGTCAGCTCGATCTGTGCTTTTTGTAGACCCTATATTCCTATTGGAACATGACACATGTCGCCCCTGACCCATCTACGTGTCAGCCCAGATTCATGCCTACCTGGCCAACATGGCTGACGATGTAATCAAGACCACGTGAGTTTACACAACTTTGGAGTTCAGAAGATTTAGTGAGTGGTACAATATAGGAAGTTCCAACCCAAATCCCTAATCATCGAAGGCTGAAATTCCAATAATGATAGTCGATCATCGAACATAACAAGAGTTCGGTAGTTTGGGCATAGTGTGGAATCAAGAATGTTCGACGAGAATCGTCGATCATCGAAAACCGAAGGGCTAGGGGCACGTGGAGACATTTAGGGACTTCGGGGATTTGGAAAAAGGTATGATGCACGTAGATATCCGAAGCCCCCTCCTTAATCATAGGATCTCAACAGAGGATGTGGATCGTTGATTTCCTCCGTTGTTCGGCAATATAGTAATTTGTCAACACTTTTGGGAACTCCCAATGTCCGGGAACTTCTGAAGTGTCGAAACCTTGCTAACACAGGATCTTAGCTCCCGATTTTTAGCCCAAGGTCATGGCAAGGAGCCCACTAGCTGGTTTAATCACCTAGTGAGAGATGTAAGCTTCGAGAAGTTGGTTAAGAGATTTTTTGCTTAAGTAAAGGACCGAAAATGAACCAGGAAAAGCGAAACTTTGATGCCCCGCCCCTAGAAAGGCTATTTAGCGGTTGGGAGTGTTACATAGCCCTATCTTTTCTTAGATGTCAAAATGCCCACAATATCTTGCTGCCAACTTTGAAAACCAACCCAATTTGAGCGAACTTCTTTTCGATTTTAGTTTTAGAAATACATGTTTGCCCACTTTAAAATCTTTGAAAACTCCATTCTTGTCTACATAAATTTTCTGCATATCCTGATCTTTTCCATTCGCTCTTGCATTTCATTCAAAAAATCTATCCCAATGACAACTATGTCTGCTAGGTTATCCCAACTTACTGGTGTGTTGCAATTCCTACCATACAATGCTTCAAATGGGATCATTTTTAATGAGGCTTTATACCCATTGTTGTAAGAAAATTCAAGTAAGTGGATGTAGTCTTCCCACTTTGATGGTTGGTCCATCACATACATTTTGAGCATGTATTTAATTATTATGTTGGTCCTCTCTATTTTCCCATTATACTTTGGGTGATATGTTGTACTGAGATCTAAAGTTATCCCAAATCCTTTGAACAAACCTTTCCAAAAATTGGAACCAAACTTTGGATCTCAGCATGAAACTATTGCCTTAGGCACTCCATGTATCCCGACAACTTCCATGTATCTAGGAACAAAATTACAAACATGTCCAGGTATTCCTTGAACACTCCATTCATCAAGCACATAAAAAAAAGTTGAAGAATTTGATAGTCCAAATGGCACTACCAAAAAATCATAATGCATGTGTCTTGTCTGTCCTGAATGTCATCTTCTTCCTTTATCCTTACTTGGTGATAACCTTATCTCAAATCAATCTTGAAAAATATCCATGAACCTTTTAGCTAATCAAATAGATCATCAATCCTTGGAAAGAGATATTTGTTCTTTATGGTGACCTTATTTAGCTATTTGAAATCAATACACAACCTTAAGGTTTCTTATTTCTTCTTCACAAACAACATTGGGGCACCCCAAGGTGACACACTTGGGCATATATACCCCTTCTTTAACAATTCTTTAAGTTGCATCTGCAACTTTTTCAAGTATGGTGTTCCCATTATGTATGGTGTCTTGGACACTAGGGCAGCTCCTGACACCAAAGAAATAAAGAATTCAATGTATCTTTTTGGTGGCAGTCCTAGGATTTTCCCAAAAACATATTCAAAACTCTTCAAGATTGGATGGTATTCAATGATTTGCATTTTATATTTGGTTCCCTCTTCCATATGGGATGAAAAAATTTGACATCCATTACCGAAACTCTTTTTCAACTGCATGGATAAAAATTTCTCTAATAGATATAGCTCTTGGAATTCCTTGGATTTTTCCTTGCTTCTCTCCCTCATCAAGAAAAGTGATTGTCTTGTTGTAACAATCTAGGACAACATGGTGTTTTTCCAACAAATCCATGACAATTAAAAAATCATGTGAACCCAATGGTATGATGTTCACATATACCTTTGTGTTGAGTCCATTCATGTCTATTGGATAATATTTGATCAACTTACTAATTTTCCTCTTAGCCCATGTGGAAAATTGAAATAACCAATATTTCTTGTGCTTACTCCTTTGTAAGTGAAATATTTCAACAATGTTAGAGTTTATGTAACTATGGCTAGCTCCAAAATAAATTAAAATTGTTGTGGGTTGGTTATCAATCTTACCTTCCACTTTAATCATGGGGGAATGATACTCTTATTGTTGTTATCCAAGGCTGCATAAATCCTTGACATGTTTCTTCCCATGTCTTCCACTATCTCAACCTCTTAAATATAGTGGAAATTCCTCATTCTTTCAACTTTGTGAGGGTAGTCCCTATACAAGTGATCCCCCTCACATCCCCAACATTTCATGGGTTGTTCTCTTGGTCTTTTCCCAAAACAATCTGGGATCCTGGGATCATTTTGGGATAATAGTCCTTGCATATTTGATTGAGAGCTATTCTTGAAAAAGGGTGGCTTAAAACCTTTCTTCATTTTCTCATTCTTACCCTTCATCTTTTCATTCGAATATTTTTGGAAGACTAGCCTCCCTCTACTCTTCTCATAAAGATGTTTTTCTCATCCTTCTTACCCTTCTTCTCATCAAGGTGCTTAGCTTGCTTAAGTTGATCCCACCACATAGTTTCCTTTCCTTGCAAGTGGTAGGTTGCAATTCTTGTTTCTACCCTAGAGGGGTAATCATGCAACTGGAAATATTTCTTCATTTCCAGCATCCAGACCTCAGGATCTTCTCCCTTTCTATGCTCGCCATTAAAATTTGATGGCTTGATTTTCCTAAGTTCACCTTGCAAGATGTCTACCTCAGGCCTTCTCCTCTTCCTCCTGACAAGAGATGCACTTGGGATTTTCCCTGGCCCTGAGCTTGCATGAGCTCTCCTAGTGGATTTATTTGGAGAATGATGGTGCATTCTTATGCTTCATGATTGCATATCATTCCCACGATCATCCTCTATGGGATCCTGATGCTACCACTTATCTGGAACTAGTTGTTTACTTTGAACCAAATTATTTTTTGACTTGTCTATGCAACATATTCATACTTTGTAGTAGCACCTCCTGAGATTTCATAATATTTTCATTATTGGCCCTATATCTTTGCACTTCTCTTTCCAGGATTCACATAGTTATAGCCAAGCTCCACAGGTTCCTCCATGACTCTTCTTCCGTTGGATTTTTTCTCATCATTTACCATGCTACCATACAACCTTATGAATTCTTCTTCATAGCCAAAATACCCTTGGGAATCCTCAATAATTGTGGTTCTCATACAAACACTAAACTTCCCTCATAAACCTCTAAACTCTACAAGAAAATGTGCATGCAATAAAATTTTTGTTAGAAAAAACATATATACACATTTCTAGAAAACGAATACATAATTTTTATGCTCTTTTGGCCACCAGTCATCTTCTTTTGAGTTGGCTATGATTTCTACTAAGTTTTTTTTTGGGTGCATAAATATATTCCTCTCTCTAAGAGATTTCCAATGACTATTTATTTTCTCAAAATCGTGCTCCAGGAGAGAAATTATGCCCCTTTTAAGATTTCATACAACCCCCTTGATGATTTCACTGTGCCACCTGGCACCACGTGGACCTACTTTGTGTTTGATAGATAACATGGACCTGATGATGTACAATCAGACACGGTTTATGTCTTTCAAGCCATTCACGCATGGGTAAATCTCCACAGGGTGATCAACTTACCATTCCAAATGATTCTCCCACAAATTTCCTCCTTCACCAATCTACCCACAACCTCTAACCCTTGAAGCTGTTGGGATCCTCCCTTGTGGGTATTCCCCATTGGAAATCATTGAGTACACTTCCTCTAGGTTTCCTCGCAAAATATCCCCCAACGGTCCTATCGGGATCACACTTGCATCATATCCAAACTAATGTGCACATGAGTCCTCCCACGAGCTGTATCTCATGACAACATGTCGTCTAATAGATCGAATTTTACAGATCAAACATAATCCTTTGTCTGAAATTCTTCATGGACTAGAACATGCTTGACTGATAAAATCTCCTTCTCATTTTGAATCTACCACGGTAGGAAACCTATCCTCTTCTACGTGTCACCTGGGACATGGAAGTCTTAGATATATCTACCCTTGCTAATGTGTCTCCTAATGTGGAATGTTGACATGGCATGTTGACACAACAAGTTGACATGGCACTTATGATACTCCCCATTGACATGTCATGTGACATTGTGTGTTTACACTACATGTTTATGTGGAACTATCTTACATTTTTGAAGCATGATTTTTGAATCTGTCGTTTATATTGAATTGTGAAAGTGTGTTAGCACCAGAGTAATTTGATAATCCATATTAGATTGAATTATGCTAAGTACAAGATGAATAACAACTAAGTTTAAGATGATCACAAGCCAGTACCGAACCACACCACACCAGTACAAGAACCAGATATACACTACAAGTTTACAGTAAGCTCACCAAGTTGGAACGGTGGGCCCTTGTTGATGCCAACAAGGAACCTTAAAAGAACTCACATGATAATAAACTTAAGAACACACAGGATCAACAAATTCCACTTCACATTAATCTACAACAAACAATTCTAAGAGAATATGTGTTCATAAACCAATATTTCAACATAACATTATTCAATTCCCATTCAGTGACTTGCATGCCCTCTTTACAAGAGAAACAACCTGATACAATCAAGGTAATAGATAATGTAAAAATAAATGTATCAAGTCTAATACATGATTTTATCATTTTGAAAGTTACTTCATCCTCATGACACGATGAAATAATATCCTATGGACTCAAAATAGGCGATCTCAATCACCAATTGATTCCTCAAACTCATTGAAATATTCATTCAGTTGATTGTGTTCAGATTTACACATTCTGGTACCTGATGGCTTGTTGATGCAGGTACCAGATGACCTCGAACATTCTGGTATCGGATGATTTTCTGGAATGTTATGTTACTAGACGGTTTCTGGAACTTTCTGGTACCGGATGAGCTGAATTGTGAGTACCAGATGACATGGAGTGTGGGTACCAGATGACATGGAGTGTGAGTACTAGATACTTGTCTTGCAAGTATCAGATGCCCTATATTGCTAGTATCGAATGACTTGTCTTGCTACGATTTCAACAACAATTATGTTAGATGGAATGAAGCATATAGATAATTTTTTTAACTATCAATAAACCATGCAAATCATAGGCTTAATCGTTAATTACCTCATGTACACCAACGAACAGACAAATGGGTATATCATCGAGCAAAATGAATGGATTACTAATAGTTTTAGGGAAACATAATCAATATAAGGCGTAAAAGTAAGGTAATTGTGGATGTCAAAAAGGATACCCAACGTTTCTCACGTGCCTTATCCATTGCATGTCCTCATGCAACAATGGTCTTCAAAATTTCCAAAATTGGTTCCAGTTCAAATTGAGTTAACCATCTACTGCTTGGGCTAAGATTTCCAACCCTAAAGTTCCACCCTTCTTCAACTCTTTAAGATCCCTTTTGATTATTCTGTGATGTAACAAATTTTGTTTAGCCTTTGCTTCCCACTTTTTACCCAAATGAACAACCTTCTTAAGTTTGACAACAAGATTTTCCTTCTTATCTCATAACTTTTGGTTCTGGGGTTTAAGCAATTCATTCTCCTTCTTTATATGTGCATCCAAGAATTCATATTCAGTCACATCTTTCTTCAACTTCTCAATATGTTTATGAATCCTTTGTATCCTGATCTTCATTTTTTGTTTAGTTAGAGTGAAAATGGGGTTCTTCCTTCTTCTTAACCTTTTTCTTATCCTTTCATCCAAATGATAATTCTTTCAAAGTTTATGCAACAAGTTTCTTTGATGCATCATTCACTTGAATAGTCTCATCCTCTAGCTATGGTGAAGATGGAATATCAATTGGTTCCTTGTGCAAGGTTGGAAGAGTAGGGATTTATATATGTTTAACCATACTCCTAGTAGTCCTACGGGTAGGATCTAGATTGATAGTGGATTTTTCTTCTGATACCTCCAGTGTTTGAATGACATGCACCTCAGCCTCTTCCTTAAATAGTCACTTTTTCTTTGTTTTGTTGATGGCTCGGGACTCTGTTCTTCCTTAGTTTTACTTCGGGTATATATTTTGATATTAGACTCTAGTCTGGTACTAAATGCTTCAAGAGTCTTACTATTACTTCATGTTTTGACTCTTGACTCAAGGGTTTTTTCCACTTTGATTACTCTTTTCTGCTTCAGTTTGCTGGTAGTCCCAACATCTCCAGCCTCACTACCTAGTTGTTTTTATTTATTTTCACTACTTCCTATATTTCTCTTAGATTCTTGACTCCCCTTTCCCTTTTTACCTTTTCCTACAAATTTAGGGGTACCTTCAATAGGGCTTGTAGTAATCTCTTCTATTGTAAAGTATCATGTAATGAACTATTTCCAGCTACTTCCTCTTTTCTTTAATTCAGAGACAACCAATAATTTTAGTAAGCCATGGTGATAGATACTTGTCTATATTTTATTGGAAGTAGATATAACCCCTCTATCCATCTTACTTATACTCATCCATAAAAAGTATGGAAAATTCATCTTTGGACCTCCTTCAAAATGCAACAATAATCTTAAGTGGTAAAGGAAGGTAATGGAATACCTACCTTCACAGGTGAGAAATATCTGCAGGTTGACAAGCATGGTGCAATACTCTGGTTTAATCCACTGGAGAGGAATACCCTTAGTCCAATTCAGATCTGAATGCCCAGACACTAAGAACTACTAGCAGAGATACCGGTCAATCACCATGCCCTTAAAGTAATTTTCACCCTCAATGGAAAGCAAGTATCCTTTGCTATAGAAGCTTTAGTTACCTATAGTGTCATACTTCCCAATTGAACAGTCTCACCATCATAACTCTATGCAAAGGCCTGGGAAATTTCATCATGATGGCCTCGAAACTGTTCTAGAAATAGTACCCACCCATATTGCTCAAATGTTTCTCTACATGCCTTATATTCCTCTATCTCTCTAAATACCATAAACACAAATTCATGGTGATCAACCCCCATGCTAGTCTTGGAAAAAATTATCAGTTTAATACATTGAATTAAGGTTTCTTCGATAGGAGGGTTTGGTACCGGAACAGAGTAACGGGTCTAGCAGAGTAATAGAACTGAGCAGAGTAATGGCATTGAAAAAGTAACGAACTCGAGCAACAAAGACAGGATAATGACAAAGGTTTGTTACGTTATAACAATTATAATGAAGCTCATATGAATGGATACGCCATTAAGAGGAGTGTCTTTTGTAATAATGTTCAATTATGGTTATGATGGCAACAAGGTGGTATGAAAAACGTGCTTAATCATGTGGAGTAATGAGTAATAGATTATATCCGTTAGTGATTTGACGTTAAGTCTTATCCAATCTGTTGTGGATCATAATTAGGAGAAAGGTTTGGATGTGACTCTAATATGAATATAGGATAGTGGCCAAGAGTTTTCATAACAACTTTGACTAATAGGTCCCCTACCTAGATTACCTTTAAAATAAAAGTGATATAAGCATAGTTTAGATCCCATTTGAAGAGAGGAACACATAAAAGAATAAATCCCAAGATTATTAACTTGTCTCTTATGCAATTTCATAGAGATGAAGTTATTCTTGCTTAGGTAGGATGAATTATATATATTGAGGGTCCCACTTTCAAGAAAACCTATTTATTTTAAAGATAGAACCCTAAAGTGAATACTTGAAGGTTCTTAAGAACATCACCCAAGAGATATAAAGGTCATCTCCTAGCTTTGATTTGATAATGATTTCTTTAGAATGATACCCAAGGGTTTCGTTTTGGGTGTGCATATTTATATTTTTAAACTCCCTTTACCTGGCATAGCCCCTGTTCTAGAATGCCTATTCAATACCCCGGTGGGTTTACCTTAGTACCATACAAGCACGGCCCCGCTATCAACAGACCTGTTCAGTAGCTCGACGGATTTACTTGCACTTCTTGATACTTTATTTTATTATATTACTCAAAATATTTAGAATAATGTATATTGTTCATTGAAATCTTTAGAGTATAAGGAAGGCATGTGGTATGAGAGTGTTTTATATTTATTAGGCACATAATTAATTGCTTCCAATTATCCCAAGGGTGACATCATCAACATTAACCTTAAATCTCAGCTAGTCAATGTATAATGGAACATCTTGGATAATGACTAAGAGGTCCCTCTATTTAATCCTATTAGGGTTCTCATGAAAGTTCATAGAGGTTTTGCAGGGGCGGTCCACCACATGAGGTTTTCATTAATACCTCCCAAAAAAACTTGTAAAGAGAAACTTGGATAAGAATTTGTTGAATCAACTCAGTTAGTATTAGACATAATAGTGTCACCACTTTTCAATGGATATTTCAATTATTAATCATTTTTTTCAGAATGATGAGGTAATAGGGAAGATGTGCCTATTATCATATAGAGCTGAATGTGAAAATATTCTCCTTACAGGATAATAAAGATGATTCATTTAGGGGTGAGTGTAACAATTTAGGATGAAGGTGTACATGAAAGTAAAGAAAATTCAACACAATACTTAAATGATTCTTGATAAAAAGAACAGGAAAATATTGGCTCATACCTCCAATTACCTGAAGTGGAAACAGTGTCAAGTATATGAAAGAGATCATATCACTTTGGCATTAGTACCAGATCGGTACCGGAACAGATTTTCTTAGTACCAAAATAGGTTTTCTTAGTACCATAATAGGTTTTTTTAGTACTGGAAGAGTTAGTACCGAACAGACAGTGCATGATGCACTTGATAAGGTACCATATCTTCTGTGGTCTTCACAACTAAAACTTATAGGCATTACATTGTGGTTGGCATCTCCTCAAGTTGTGAAAGACGCCAAGTTGTTGGAGTATCGACATGTAGTCACAAAAACCTGAAAATGATAGATAGGCAAAATTAGGTTCCAAGTTTTGCAACAAATCTTAGTCCAAGTAGTCTTACACTACCGATAGGATTCCTTTTAACTCCAACCAAAACATCAAACTTGTGAATACTTCCATGTTATTATAAAAACAAGATCTAACTACTATTGTTCCAAAATTTTAGCCAAGGATAATGCCTGCTAGGAAACTCAATGAGACTCCTTTCGATGAATAATATACAGATACATAAAAATAAAAATCAAATAACAAAGACTTATAGTGGTGGATCAGCAGGGGGAGAACTCCCCTCTCTTACCAATTTCATTTCAAAACTCTGGAGAACATGTTTGACAAAATCCTCATTGGAAAATGGCTTATGATATACCTTCAAGAAGTGTCCATTTATCACAAATGAAGTTTGATCTGCATCAATGGTTTTTATCTTGAACAAACCATTTTCATAGACTGTATCCACTTCATAAGGTCCCAACCATCAAGTTGACAACTTACCTTTAAAATTTTTAAACCCGTTGTCATACAATAAGGCCCAATCACCTGGATGAAATGAATTTTTCTTAATAAACTCTTCATGCCATTTACTCATTTGATCCTGAATCAACATGGTCCTTTGAAGAGCATCTTGCCTAATCTCATCAAGTTCATTCAGTTGCATTAATATTTGTTTATGTGCCTCGTCTAGGTCCATTCCTAATTACATGGTTGTTCTAAAGGTTTTCACTTGAAACTCTATGGCAAGTAAAACCTTCTTCCCATACACCAATTCATAAGGGGTATGGCCTATTGTATTTCTCTAGAATGTTTGGTAATCCCATAAGGCTTCAAGTAAATTATCATCCCAATCCTTATGGTGCAGTTGAACTATTTTCGCTAGAATGGTTTCTATCACCTTATTAGTTGACTCCACTTGTCTATTTTGATTGGGGGTGGTAAGGTGTGGATTTTTGGTATTTGATCTGATATTGTTTTGTGATGGATTTGACCAGATTAGAAGTAAATTGGGTCCCTTGGTCTGTCACTATCTCTCTAGGTACACCAAAATGGGTAACTATTTCTTTAAATAGAAAATCTACAACGGATTGTTCATTTACAGAATACAAAGATTTAGCATCTACCAATTTTGTCACATAATCCATACAAACCAATATGTGTTAAGCCCTAATATTGGCTCATTACCCCTTAATTGGGGCATATTAGATTAGTAATGCTATTTTATTTATGTCGGCTTTAGGCCATTAGTTGTAATTTAGATTAGTAAT
>JZKD02S2283084.1:215862-234657 GCA_000966675.3 Picea glauca | reverse complement strand
TTACTCAAGCGTTGTGGACAACACTTGTCTCAAGTGGAGGGGCATGTTAAGCCCTAATATTGGCTCATTACCCCTTAATTGGGGCATATTAGATTAGTAATGCTATTTTATTTATTTTGGCTTTAGGCCATTAGTTGTAATTTAGATTAGTAATGTTATTTTAATTATGTCGGCTTTAAGACATTATTTGTAATTATACCTCCTAGTCTCCTATATATACCAAGGAGACATTTTCATTTTGAATCATCTTGTACTTGAACAATTAAGTGAGGTAAAAGGAGGTTGCCCCCTCGAAGAGGCTTATTATCTGAAATTATCTCTTTTTCCAGGCGTTGAGTACTTTTCCTGAGGTTTTTATATGCTATATTCATGTTTGGTTCTTAACAATATGTACCTCTTCCTTCTATACATAGGATTGATTGGTCCTACGAAATTTAATGCCCATTTTTCAAAAGGTTCGATTACTACCTCTGCTTGAAGATTAATTTCATCAACTAAAGTTGGCTTCCCCATCCTTTGGAAATCATCACAACTGGCCACATACTTCTTTGCATCTTTAAAAATGGTTCGTCGGTAATAGCCTGACTATAATATTTTGTATGATGTCCTCTTGTTAGCAAAATTCCCACCATATGGCCCATCATGGCATACTTTAAGGATTTCATGCATTTCATCTTCCCTCATACACCTTCTAATCACCAAATCAGGCCTAGTGCGATAGAAACAGTCATCATGCCACGTGTAATTAGCACTTAGTTGTATGATCCTTTGTTTTTCCTGAGAGGATATATTTTGTGGGAATCTTATTGTTACTAAATAGTTAGCCACATCTGCATACCAAGGAGTGTAAGCAGAGATAGAAAACAAGTTTTCATCATGAAAAGTATCATTGACTGGTGTATTCTCTTTTGTATGCATAAGTCTGGACAAAAAATAAGCAACACGATTATCTCTCCTTGGTCTATCTATAATATTAATGTTGAATTCTTGTAACACTAATAGCCATATTGTAATTCTAGCATTTGTGAAAGGTTTGTTCATTAAAAATATGATAGTTGAGTGATCAATGTATACAAAGACTTCATACCTAGTTATATAGTGTCATAATTTGTTAATGGCATGAACCACTACTAAGAATTCTTTTTCAATAACTGTATAATTTAACTAAGAAAGAGAGATATTTTTGTTGAAAAAATAGATAGCATTGAGAACTTTATTTTCTCTTTGGCCCAAAACAACACCCATAGTTATTGATTATGTGAGAGTCGATCACGGCGGGCTCTACGACTAGGGTATCCCTGGTCACAACCCCTCTCACAGGTTTTCATGGGTGCCTCCTCCTGACGGACCGCATCGGCTGCCTGGTGTGCCCCCGTCGACTCTAGTGTACCATTTTCATGGTCACCCATGCCTCCAACGTGTTCTCTGCCCCTGGTGACTTTGGTGCACTGCTTTTCTTTCATGGCCTCCCACTTCTTCCAGCATGAACCTGCTTGGTTTGCATCCTTCGTGAACAGTATTACCGACTGGTGCCCTAGATTTTGATGGCTTGGGGTTTGAGCGTCGCTTCTTGTGCAGCTCATGGTCATGGTCTGCTATGGTTGGTCGATCCAACTATTTTGTTTCTTGAGTTTTTCCCTTGAACAATTCCTTCGATGGTCTTCGAAGGCCCCCTTTCTTGAGGTTTTGGTGGCAAGGTTTTGGGTCCTTGTTATGAGATCTGGAGCTTGATATTGCTATTACTGGATTTTTTTTCTTCTTTGGTGATTGGGATAGAGCTTTGAGGTCCATATTTGGGCGTGTAGTGTGGATTTGTGGATCTGCACTTTGAGGTCCTTCTTGGGCGTGCAGTTCGGTTCTTTTGCTTAAGCTGCAGGATCTTACCAGTTATTATCATTGTAAATTTTCTTTGTGATTTTGTTGTCTATATGGGCCCTTTAGGGTTTCTTATTTTCTACTCTTTTACCCATGGATTGGGAGAGTGCATCTTGCACCTATGAATGTAATTTTGGCTCCTTTTGGATGAATAAAATTATGAATTTTTTTCGAGGAAAAAAACAAAACACCCAAAGCTAAATATGAGGCATCAGTGCAAATATGGAAAGGGAGGGACTAATTTGGCCCTCTCAAAAGGGAGCAGTTGAAAGCTTCTGTTTTAAAATGTAAAAGGAAATTTGACATTGAGAATCCTAATGGAATTCAATATCCTTTGCTAACAACTTGAACAGTGGGGTAGCTAGGTTTGTAAAATTTTGAACAAATATTCTATAGTACCCAACATGCCCTAAGAAGCTTCTGACCTTTTTTGGGGAACTAGGGATTTTGATTTGAGAAATGATTTCAATTTTAGCAGGATATACCCTTATTCTAGTACCAGAAATATGATTACCTAACAATCCCCTCATTGAACATCATTTTTGGATTTTTCATGGCTGAGAGAAATGTTATTTTCTCTACATTTAATCAATAATTTCTTTAGATTGTCTAAGGCTTGTTGAAAATCATCCCCATATAATGTGAAGTCATCCATGTAGACCTCCACACAATCATGAGTTAAATAAGAAAAGATGGCCAAGACAACTCGTTGAAAGATAGCAGGGGCATTACATAACCCAAATGGAAGGACCCTATAAGAATAAGTACCCAAAGGACAAGTAAAAGTGGTATTCTCCTCATCCTTTGGTGCAATTTGGATCTGGTTATAACAACTAAACCCATCCAAGAAGGAAAAGTAATTTTTCCTAGACAAAGTGTCCAACACTTGGTCTATAAAAGGTAAAGGAAAATAGTATCTAAAGGTAGCCTTATTTAGCTCTATAAAATCCACACAAATTATCCACTTGCAATTTTTCTTAGGAACGATGACTAATGGAGATACCCACTTACTATCTAAAATGGGATAAATAAAATTGACATTTAAGAGCTTTTGCAACTCTTCTTTCACTATATCCTTCAAGGCTGGATTCATCCTCCTTTGAGGTTTCCTAATAGGACTAATTTTCTTGTTGGTATAGATGTGATGGATACAAGTATCTGGGTGGATCCCTTTCATGTCAGAGTAGTCCCATGCAAAGGAATCAAACTGTTCTTGAATCATTTGAATCAATTGATTTTTTTGTTCAACTTCTAAATCAGAATTGATATAAAGACACTTCCCATGGATGATTTCGACCGATTTCATAGGTGACTCTCTACCTTCGTTCATTTTTGTCATAGTTAACAGGGTAGAAGGATGAAAAATTTCTTGGAATTCATAACTGAAAATATGTTTATATTCCTGAAAAGATTGTGGATATTCAATACATTTAGTCTCAGCTAAGAATTGGCTTAAAATATGATCTTCAGTTGGTTGTTGAAAACCTCTTATCTTTTCAATTGTTATCAAGGGTTTAGCACATTCCTCCTCCCCATATGGATTCTCCAACCATAAAAGAATTTCAAGATTTGGTTGGGCATTAGGAAATAGAGTAAGATTTTGGTTGTGGGTTCCATTGAAAATTGTCATCTCCCTAGAACGACAACCAATAAATGCATCAGCAGTGGCCAACCAAGGTCGACCAAGCACAACTAGATGTCTAGGTTTGGAGGATTTTGTATGAATTACCAAGAAGTCTACATGATACACCCATGAGGCTAGGGTGACTGTTACATCATCCAAACTCCTTGCTGGACTAATGATTGATTTGTATGCTAATTCTAGTAGGGTCCGGGTTGGCCTTAAGTGATTTAGTTGCAGCATTTTCATGGTACTAATAGGCATAACATTTATTGTTGCCCTGAGATCATTGAGTGTATTTGGTAAAGAAATGCCATTAATTTCTACAGTTACCATTGGGTTCCCTGGGTCATTGTATTTGGATGGAATTTCTTATATAAATTATGATAATTGTCCAACCACCTGTATAACAGGAGGCTCCTTCCTTTTTCTTCCAGGATTTTTAATGCAAAGGTCCTTTACAATATTGGAATAGATAGGAATATCTTTATTAGCTTGTAGCAGGGCAATATTTACACATATATTTCTTAATTCAACCTCTAAATAATGTCCTAAAGGCACCTCGGGTTTATTTACAAGAAAACTTTATGGATAAGGTGGATGGTTATTTTCCTGAGGTAGTTCAGTTTGTAAGGTAGGACTGGCTAGAATGTAAAGTGGAATTTCCTCTACAACAGGGGTGTCTTCATCTTCATCTAGTTGATTTTCTGATTCTTCTTCTTGGATAACCACTGTAGAATTTGTTTTATTTAGGACCTTCCCTGATTTTAGTTGGATTTCATTCAATGGAGCCGAGGTAATGACATAAGTTGTGAATGTATACAATTCCATATTATGTAAAGGTTGAGTAGGTCTATTATTATGGTTTGCAACCAGATGTGCAGGTGGGGTAGGAATAGGAGGATTTGGATTAAGTGGAGATTGCATTGCCTATTGTTGGTTCAAATTCATGGGAAATGTAAGTTTCTTTTGTAGTTGAGTAGGTGGGGGTAGTGAAGGTGGATTAAATCTTGGAAACGTCTGAGAAATATTAAAAAGATATTGTGGGTATGTAGGAAAGGATGGTGGATGCAAAGGGACATTTCCATAGGTAGTTCCCCTCCATCCCTGTTGCCAAGGATGGCCTTGGGGTTGTTGAGGTGTCCACTGGGAATAAGGCATCATAGGGACCCATTGTTGTTGTGGGTAATGGATGGATGTATTTGGGAACATGTTAGGATTTTGTTGCCTCCATAGCCTCTTAGGGGGGTATAATGTGTCTTGGGGTTCTACTCCTCCTTTATAGATATCCTAAAATCCAGGCAGTGAAGGAAATTTTTTAGTAGGATGATCCTTTGTACAAATTCCACAAACTTCTATGACATTAATAGGGCACTCCTTCTCAGAATGTATTTTCCTACAACGAGGACAGAAAATGGCTAAGGAAACATTCTCTTCCTCTTGTTTCCTTTTAATTTTAAGGGTATCCAATTGGGTGTTGATTGTATTTAGGATATCTGTTTTAAAGTTCTCTAGCATATTTCCTAGTTCCATTCTTGTGACACCTCCTATGGCAAGTTTGGAAATTATGGTTACAGGGTCTCTTAGAATTTTAACAGTTTTGGCTTGGCTACGGGAGCACTTTTTACAATATTCTGCAATATCATGAAATGGTTTTTGGTACACATCCCTAGATCTCATGAGGTTCAACACTTCTATACACTCATCCCTAACACCTTTCAAAAAAATATTCCTAACCGTGGTTGTGTCAAGGGAAAATTGTTTGGTATTTTGGTAGTTATAGAGGAACCTTTCTAAGTAATCCTACAAGATTTCCTCCTTAGATTGTTGCATCTTGAATATTTCATTCCTAGCATATCTAGGTCTACAATAATCCTCATATTTTTGGAGAAACTTTTCCTTCATGTCATCCCAGGATAAAATAGTATGTTCCCCTAAACTCATGGACCATCTTAGTGTCGAGTCTTTTAATGTGGCTTGAAACAATTTCAATTTCTGAGCATTGTATGTGTAATTATAACTTCTGCATAATATATCAAACTCAAAAATAAATGAATCAGGGTCCTCAGATGACATACCATGAAAATGAGGCAGTGATGACAACGAAATATTGTTCATGGTGACATTTCTAGTAATGTCTAGTATTGGAAATCCAAATGTCTTTGTCTGAGTGTTTTCATTTCCTTCTTCATTTGCCATATTTCTCAATGATACTTTATATGTTGCATGTGATTTTTCCCCACTAGGTGATGGTTCAACCATTGGATTAATTGGGATATTTATGTTTTCTAATATGATATGTACTGCTCCAACTGCAGATTCAACCTCTTCTACCATTGTCTTTGGATCCTTTCTAATTTCCTCTTCTAATTGGGTCACCACTGCTTCTCCTTCTTGCAGTGATATATTCCCAAATTTCACAGTAGATTCAGCTTTAGGGTCTCTTAATATATCTTCAATTAATGCTTCTGAATTTTCTCCTCTAAAATATTTTCTTGCATAGCGATCAACACAATTAGTAGAAGGGATTTTTCTTGGACCATATAAATTTTCTGGAATTTTTGTTGCAATAAATATTCCTTTACTATCCCTAAGTCTGCTTATATAAAATAAAAATATCTAATGCTAACACAACATAAATTCTAACTACTAAAGGAAAGAGGGCAACCTAACTTTGGAGAAACCCCACCAAAGTGGATGCGCAGGTTCTTACCTCTCATTTTGCCATCTTCTTTCTGGCCTTAGGTCAGCCTTAAAACCAATCCAAAACCATTAGAGCAATCTAACTCAAATGCTTACCTATTACTATTTACAACTCCCCGACAATGATGCCAAAATGTTGATGCAATTATATGTAGAATATGTTGCCAATCATTAATATGTCAACCAGGATTCGTAATCAACAAATTTGCTACACTTTATGTGCCAGAAACAAGTGATTTTAATCTAACTAATAATCATACCACTTCTAGGTATAAATCTCTATTTCAACCCAAAGACTAATCACAGTTTAAAGGAACGAAAATCCTTCTATATAAAGGAACATAAATCCTTCTATATTAAACCAAGTCTTACCATTTAAAAAAAAAGATTGATAGATAACACACTTGTGGAATTCAACAAAATTTTGGTACAGAAAAGAAAGCTTCCCACATACTGGCTCATGAAACATAAAGGAGGTAATCCTATCCTTTTTTTTGCAATGATTAACCCTTTATCAATTTCTATCTACCTCTCCACACTCAATCAAATGAAACATACAAATAAACTCAGACTCAGACACTTTCTAAACATATTACATATTTTAGAGAACTGTCTAGTTTAATAGACCTGGGACATAAATCCATTTATTAGTCCATGTAATGCAAAATATGGATTATCAAATTACTCGAGTGCTAACACACTTTTACAATTCAAGATAAATGATAGATTCATAAATCATGCTTCAAAAATGTAACTAATTAACCATTACAATTTGCTGAAAGTAAACTAAATAAATCACCTACAGTTTTGGTGCACCACACTCATCATACATCAATTCACATCTAATTCAGACCAGAGATTGAATTGTGATAAGTACAGGATGAAAAACAACTAAGTTTAATATGATCACAAGCCAGTGACGTCTCTGACCCATACAACTCGAGTCTTGTAAGCCACGACTCTGATACCATTGTACCAATGTGTAGCATATCCTAACCTAATTGAGGGCCATTACTTGTGGAAATACACATAAAATATTATAATTTTTGCTAAAGATATTCATGTAGCTTACCATATATGAGAAAACACATAGATTAGCCATTCTTCTACCATTAATGTAAATGCAGCTACAACATATTGAAATAAACATGAATGTAGCTAATAAACTCATTTACAACATCATATAAACCATTCCAATAGACATAGTTAAGGACACAACAATTTATCTCATAAAATAACACATAACAAGATAACACACTTATCTTTTTAATTTAGATGTGCAACCAAATTCTTGGGATGGTAATTCTACCCAACCATAGACTGGTTGTTCCATATCTCAACAACAGGTCATACCCAATTTTGGGCTAGGAATCCACAAAAGAGGTTGGTCTCTCATTGTCCACTCATAACTCATAAAATCCTACAACCCACTGACATTCTCCTATAGCTATCCTGATTTCCCACCAACTCTCTTCCTCTTGACTTGTCCAACCCAAGGAATGTACCCCTTCAATTATCTCAGTCCATCAGGCATCCAATTTGTTTATTAGGGTCTCTCTAGCATAGGTAACCAAGAATCTAACTATTGGGAAACTCAAGGGATCTTATAGCTAAGAAAAATACTAGGAAACAACAACAAAAGTATTGTTGTTGCAGTGCAACACACATAGGATTTCACTCTTTAGGCGTGACAACCTCGTTCTTCTATAGACCTGAAAACTTGCTTCTTCAGTCTTCATCTCTGAAATACTCTAGAAATTATCCCTCTATGGCTACTCTAACTTCAACTCTCTTCCTTCCTTTTCTATGCTTGCTCTCATGAAAAAACATGGCTATCTAATTTGTTTCCCTTTGCCCATATGAATTTCCTTTGTTTTTTTTTCTTCACTTCCACTCATCACCAAGCTGATTATACTTCATATCAATCCTCAATAAATATGGGATGTGACTAATTACGCCCACCCTCTTACAGATATTCAATGATTGGGTTCTTCCACACTGAAATGAAATCCAAAGGTTCACTCGATGCTTCCAAATCAGGAAAAATGATTGGGAAAATAAAGTCATGGGTAAAACCCCCTTTCTATACCCTTATTTCTTGTGGATTAATCAACCCCCGTCTCTTTCCATGTCCCCCAATGGTTGGCATCACTTTTTATTTATTAAAATTTAGAAATATATTTTGCATATTACATTGGTTGGCCATAACCATACATTATATCTACATTATTCATTAATTAAACCGAGGATTATAGCAAGGATGTTACAATCATTGTGGAGGAGTGTAGAAATATTAAAACCAATATTTTGAGTTGTTTTGTTGAACTGTGTTAAAAAACAATTGACACAGTTCCTAGGATAAACCTTTGGAATAGGTTGGAAGAGATAAAGGTTCCTTTTGAGTTGAGGGATGTTGCGACAAGGTTGTATGAGAACGTCATTACTAATTTTAGGAAAACTAATGGATCGTTGAAAGAAATAAACTACAATATCAAAGTCAAGCAAGGTTGTCCCTTGTCCCCTACCCTTTTTGGCATTTACATTGACAAGTTAGAAGATTGTTTGGAAGAAGTAGGGTGTGTTAACCTAAATCTCATGGGTATAGTCATCACTCTTCTTATTTATGTTTATGATATTGTGCTTATGGCGATGAGTTCCTATGATATTGGTAAGCAACTAAGAATCCTCAAGGATTTCTACTCCAATAAAAGTATCATTGTTAATACTGACAAAATGAAAGTCATGATAATTAAATCCAATAAGACCACCTTCAATACTTTTGTTTGTGACAACAACAACTTGGAGGAAGAGCCTCCATACAAATATCTTAGAATTGTCGAGGAAAGTATAAATGGAGGGTGGAAAGATTATTATGGGCTTGAAAACAATTGTAAATAGGTAGATCTTTGGATATGGGATAAGAAAAAACTCCTCTTTGAAATTCTTGTCACTCTTATTATTTTATATGGATGTGAAGTTTGGGGATCTAGTATCTCTAGAGAGTCACGAATAAAGATAGATCATATCCTTAAGAATTCTATAACCTATACTATCAAAATTAAAGGAAATACACCTTATCATATCCTCCTCATAGAAGGAATCCTTTCCCCCATTGAGAGCATGGTTATGACCATGTACCTAATGTATAAGAACAAGTTAAACAACATGGAAGACAAGAGAATTCCTAAAATTGATTCAAACTCTAGCCAACACCACCTCTAGATCAAGTGGGGATGGCATAAGGATGCCCAATATTGGCTAGACCATTGGGGAATAAAGGAAGAGATCATATCGTAGAATAAGTATAATATTAAAAATATTATTACTTCAAAATTTAAGGAGAAATTGTGGCGTTATAAAGAGTTAGAGGGGAAAAGAAAATTAAGATATTATAAGGAGGTGATCAATCCTAATCTAAAAGATCAAAAGTATATGTTTTTCTTGACTAGTCTAAAGAAGAAGATAAGCATTGCTAAGAAAAGAACAAATTCTCGTGAGCTCCATAGAAAATGGGCATTGGTTAATTCCCAAAACACCATGGGATGAAAGAGTCTATCACCTTTGTGAAACTAATAAGGTTGAATATGAAAATCACTTCTTTTAGAATGTCCAACTTATACCCATATTATATCTATATTTCAAAATATTTTTCACACTACTAGCCTTCCAAACCTTTTAACTTAGCGAAACTATGGTGATCTTGGGATTCTTCTCTTAATGCTTTTCGAGTACAAGAATAAAATTCTAAAGAATCACAAGTAATCTCTTAGCCTTCCAAACATTTTAACTTAGTGAAACTATGGTGATCTTGGAGTGCTTCTCTTAATGCTTTTCGAGTACAACAATAAAACTATAAATAATTCCAAGTAATCTCTTACCTTCTTAAGGTTCGATAGACCAAATTTTGTCTCAATGGACATTAATAATCACCATTATATATATTGTTTGCCCTCAACCAAGTTTTGAGGAAATCTCAGTCATGTTTGACCACTTGTTGGACTTGGACGTAGTGATCGAGGAAGGAGTTCCCAGGTGGAGCTAGGATCGTGGATCTCACTTGTTTTGTGGGATTTGTGGACCCAACAAGGGGTTCCTTAGGGTTTTTGTAATGGGTTATGGGATGTCAGCCCATGGGTTTACCCATGATTAGGCCTTACTGTAAAAGTATAAATAAGAGTAAGATTGTAAGGTAGAAAAGGGATAAGCGATGTAAGAGTCAATAGCTGCGAGGCTAAGTGCAAGTAGTGCTGAGTGATTTGTGCAACAAACTGTGTATGTAAGGGTTTGTGCTCGATGGAGCAGTTGGATCTGTGCCTTGACCTAATTTTGGGAAGGAGGATTGGGTGCTCAATGCACATATATCCTGTCCTCTGCGAAGCTTGGTTTTGTGGCTTAGTGCACAGGAGCAGACGAATGTAAGAGATTGAAGAATAATAAAGAAGACGAAGCAGTTGGTGGACATATCCCCACACTGGGGTGAACCACGTATATCTTGTGTATTTGGCGTGCTCTGTGTTGTGTTATTTATGTTATTTATTTGCTTAGTGCCTTATTGTTATATATAATAGATAGATATGTGGTTTCTTAGTACTTTACTTGAGAATGAATGCTAGATCTAACTTGAATGCTAAGTGTTACGGTTATATTGTTATTGCACCAATCTATCTTAGGGTTTGTTCTGCGATGTTAATGAAGCTAATGAACTAATGTATATCATCTTCTAAGTGTTATTAAAATCCTTTGTGAAGTGTTGTTATTACAGATCTGTGTCCCAGCTTGGTTACAGACACCTGAGTCATGTAACCCTCCCTGCTTCTACCTCGGGTGAGACTTCACATGCTTCACAGGTGTTGTCGAAAGGGCCAGTAGTTATATTTTTTTTGGTGTGTTGTTGAAGCATTGAACCCTGGGTATGCCCCTGTGCCAACAAATGGTTCTATTGTTGGGACCTGAAACTGTGATTGTTGGGAACTAAAGTATAGAAAAAAGAATCTTTGTGTGTAGATCTACTGCTATAGTGCACAATACTCTACTTGACTTGCGAAGCTCTGTGCTAAGAAAGAAACTTGATCTGGAGAAAAGAGGTAAGATCTTAAAGGAGGTAAAGCTTTGTGCTTTGATAGAGTAAGATAAGTGAAAATTTTTGTTTCAAAAGCATGAATTTAGGTATGTTTAATAGATTATGTCCTAGTCTAAAAGTTCAGGCACAGTTGGAAGAAAGAGTTGATCTAAGTAAAGCTAATAGAAATGACAAAAGATATGTTATTCCTATGCATAGAAAGAATGTTTGGACTAATAAGTGGTTGCAAAAACCTAGAAAGAATGTTTGGACTAATAAGTGGTTGCATAAACCTAGAAAGAATTTTTGCAGATTGCATGTCCAACACTGTGATCATAGTGCGCAGTACATAAGAGGTTGGGAAACTTACAAGAGAAAGAGAGGATTGACACTATGTTATAACTACATAATATCAATACATCTTGCTAAGGCATGCCCTGGTATAGGTCCTATTTGTCTTTGTTGTAAAATTGTGGGTCATGAAGTTGAGGATTGTCCAAGAATGATTGCTAAAGTTGAACAAATGAAAATGAGACAAGAAAAATATGAAGGAAGTCAAGAGAATAAGAGCATGTTAGAGAAATAATCAAAGAAATCTCAGACTATGTTATCACAATTGAAAGAAACAATAAATGATCACAAAGATGTTAGTTTAGCAGAGATCCTGAAAGAAAAATAGCGCATAAGTACAAGAATAGGAGACTTCGACATAGAATGTGTCTTGGATGAAGAAACACAAGTAAATATTATGATAGAAGGCACTTGAGAAATTTTGGGAAAGCCTACTATGGTACCTTCATTGGGAAGGATAGGTTTTTTTAAAGGAAATATGATAACCCTATGTGGAAGAGTTACTAATGTACCTATTATTATCCATTGAACATCGACTGAAGAGGAATTTGAATTCATTAATTTTTTTGAGAACAATGCCCCTTTCCCTCTTTTATTAGGAAAGACTTGGATTGAGAAAGATCAGATTAGAAGGAAAGCAGAGGAAGAAGCTACAGAAAAGAAAAAGCAAGAACTTAGGGATTTCATAGCTAGAAAAAAAAATCGACTGATAGAAGAACGAGAGGATAAGTTGAAGCAACAGAACGCAAGAGAAGTAGTTGTCAAAGTTGAAAGAACGCAAGAAGGTTTGAAGGAACTATACATGCAAGAAAGAAGAATACTCACCCTAGAATTAATAAGAGAAGGGATATTAACTTTGAACCCTCTGAGAGCACATCAGTAGTGCGAAGTCACTACGCTGGGAGAAGATAAGAATAAGAATGTAAAGAGGAATCTAGAAATAGTTAGAGAGACTCAGATCAAATGAAAGAAGGAAAGGAAGCTCAATAAGAAGAAATCAAAGTTGGAAAAGCTACAGGAAGTTACAGAGAACAAATGGAAGACTTCGCAGAAGGCATGTTTGCAGGATTTGAACCTCGATAGAACAACAGAACTACGCAGAATGGGACTTCTCCTTGGAGAACCTATATGACCATTGGAGGTGCCTCAATCATTACAACGATGCTCCGAAATGTCTAGGAAATGCATTTATGGGCAGATGGACCGCATTTGGGACGTTGATACCATGCCATAATGGATAGATTCACATTGATGGAAGCATTCATTCCTGTTGGAGGAATCTGTTATGATGCTCACTTACTTAACCCATCAGACGCTGCATCGGGACCACTTTTTGCCACCTGTGATTAACAACGCTAGCAGAGAATTGATTGTGTGTCGAGTTGTTTTATGAGAAACTAATATGTCGTTGTTCATTTTTCTACCACACTTATCCATTCGCCTACCCCGACCTGTCTGTTTAATAGTGATAATGTCAGGCGAACCCACTGAGTTAGAGAAGTCTGTCAAAGAGGTTCTTAAGAAGTTCATGGCTGATAGAGCTATGTATGAAGGTGTACAGGCATCGTCGACCAGGGGACTGCAGGATTCCCCTTCGACTGGGCGTTGTTTTGGACATGTTAACTCCGTGACTGAGCAATGAAGTAAGCATCGCGGCGATCTGGCTAATGCAAAGCAGATCCCATCGATCTTACCAGAGTATATCCTACCTTTGGTTGGAACAGTTAGCCGTGATAGCATCCCACGAGACTATGAATACATTTTGATTATCGCGTACATCCCAAAGGAAATACGCATAGTTGGGAGTCAGTTGGTACAGATCCCGCTACTGAAGAACAATGATTTCGATCTCGACGATAGAAAGAACTATGCAATGTTCACACCCCATAGATACTTGACGAAGAAAACTGGGAAGAAGCCTCGCTTAGTCTCCCAGCCATGGATTAAGGAGCTAGAACAGTCCACGATACTAAATGTGATGAAGATTCCCCATTTTGGCTATCACCAGGAAGTTAATTCCTGCGTTAAACTCCTCTTATCATGATACCATGGAGGATACATGTGGCTCAACCGACGGATTACTGTGGATCCAACATTGATCCACTTTATTACAGGATTAATCATGCAGGGACCTGACCCTCAACAATTTTATCTAGGGAAGGCCTCAGATCGCTCTCTGGCATAGCGCATCAAGGAGGCTTATGGTGAAGTCAAAAAGGGAAAGCGAGGCTACAAGGTAGCCTCTATCTAGGATGGAGCAGTACGCTTCATTTTCCAACACATAGATAGCAAGCTCGTAAGAAAGAATCTCCCCACACATGTCACCGGGTTCGTGGTAGACCTCACAGGAAAATGTGTGGAGCGAATGTAGATGAATTGGATGAGTTACCTCATCAACGAACTTGAAAAAGACTATCTCGAAGCTCAGGATCAGGGATACAACTTCCACTTTATCTAGTTGCTCGTATTTATTTCATTTGTCGCTTGGAAAATGCCGGAAGGATCCACCTTCTTGGAGATTGAACCATCAGAGTCGTTGGCCACTAGGTTCTCTACCTTGTGCTACACCAACGACTTATCGAAGCAATGGTAGTCGAATGCTGTGTTCCATGCATATTATCAACAACTAAAGGTTTCCATTGAAGCATTCCCCCGCATGACACCACACACCTTGCACTAGTACAGACTGATAGCCAAGTTCTACATAGATTGGAATTTTATCTATATCATTGCGTGCAGAGACGAGAGAAAGAAAGAGTTACAGTCCTATTACAAGCTAACAGATGAAGACATGGAGCAGATCATGAAGGAGTGGCTAGAGGAGTTCCTTGTACCAGTTGATGATGCAGAACTCTCTGACGCTGACATCATAGGAATCCCCCTCGTCACTCGGGTCGAGCATGCAGGACAATCCAATGCGAAGAAGAAGAAGAAAAAGGAGGAAGTTTAGAATATAGATATTGATGAGGAGGACAACACCTCAAACGAAAATGGATCTGGCTCACTAGGAGGAGGAGGTGAAGTAAATGGATAAGGAGGAGGGGATGAAGGAGAAAAGAAAAGAGAAGGCGAAGCTACACCGCCGAAAGAGCCCCCCACTGAAACAGTAACTCTGCATGTCTTCGGAAAGAAAGAAGACACACGCTAGCAAGCCCTATATGGAGGCCACAATCACGGAGGATGATATCATTCTAGTCCGTGGAGCCATGGAGGATGCATCGGATGACATCTTGCAGAGATGTGGAGAGAAGTAGGAAGAGCTGTATGAGAGAGTCGAGAAGGAACTAAAGGAAATTCAACAAGCTATTCATTTGAGTTGCGTAGTACCTAGTGCGCCTTCCTTGTCAGACACTGCAGAACTGGGGGATGAACCAACCCAACTAAGAAGAATTGTATATGCGACATAGCCTCAACTTCAGAAAGTCCAAGAAGAAAAGGAGAAGGCTACAAAATCCTTGAAACAAGAGAAAGAGGAAGTCTTAGAGAAACTACGAGTTGTGCAGTACTGTGTAACCACCTATGAAAATGAGAGAGATGAGTTTCGGGTGATGCTCAAGGAGGAAAAAGAGAAGATATAGAGAGAAAAGGACCAGTTGCTCGCAGAGCAGACTGTGGTCAAAGAAGTGGTGAATAAATCACTTCGCTCTGTCCCAGGCTTGGAACAAGAGGAACATGAGTCATTCGAGGTTCAAGTCATGAAGCTCATTGATACCATCCAACAGCTTCAAGCGAGGATAACGGAGTTGGAGATCCAAGCAGTACCGAGCACTCTACAGGAAGTGCGCGATCAGAGGGAGGAAGATGCTAAGAATGCAGTTGTAAGAATCAGGGCCCTTGCTTCAGAGTGCAAATAGCTGAGAAACAAAAGTGCGCAGACTTAAGAACACCTCACAAAAGATCCAGAGTTAAGGAAACTATAAGCGTAGTTACAAGAGGCGCAGAATCAGACACTGATAGTACATGCATAGATGAAGTTACTCACTACTGTATAAAGAATGAAGATATCTCAGGACCAATGCACGGTACAACAATAGATTATTGCCATCCAGGGTAGGGTAATGGAAGTCGCACATAAGCTATAACCTATACAGGATGAATCCTACAAGGTGTTTGAAAAGATTGAAGGACAAGGCTCGCAATTGGACCAAGTGGTTGCAATAACAAAGCAGTTCCTGGAAGAGCCTGTTACAGAGAAGATGATACAAGATCTCACTGAACAGGAAGCTCAGGTGAAGCAGCAAGTTGAGGCAGCTCGAGTGAATCTCGAGGCATTCGAAGAAGCGTTGCCCAGACTTGAGTGACTCGAGACGAGTCACAGGTGAGTGTTGGGGGCCTGTTGGCTCTCGACCAAGTTTTGAGGAAATCTCGGTCAGGTTTGACCACTTTTTGGACTTCAACACAGTGATCGAGGAAGGAGCACCCAGGCAGAGCTGAGATCGTGGATCTCAGTTGTTTTTTGGGCTTTGTGGACCCAGCAAGGCGTTCCTTAGGGTTTTTGTAATGGGTTATGAGATGTCGGCCCATGGGTTTACCCATGATTAGGCCTTATTGTAAAAGTATAAATAAGAGTAAGATTGTAAGGTATAAAAGGGAGAAGCAATGTAAGAGTCAATAGTTGTGAGTCTAAGTGCAAGTAGTTCTGAGTGCTTTGTCCAACAGACTATGTATGTAGGGCTCTGTGCTCGATAGAGGAGTTGGCTCTGTGCCTTGACCTAATTTTGGGAAGGAGGATCATGTGCTCAGTGCGTAGATCTCCTATCCTCTGTGAAGCTTGTCTCTATGGCTTAGTGCACAGGAGTAGATGAATGTAAGAGATTAAATAATAATAAAGAAGACGAAGCAGTTGGTGGACACAGCCCCACACTAGGGTGAACCACGTATATCTTGTGTCTTGTGCTGCTTTGTGTTGTGTTATTCATGTTATTTATCTGCTTACTGCCTTATTATTATATATTATAGATAGATATGTGGTTTCTTAGTACTTTACTTGAGAATGAATGCTATATCTAACTTGAATGCTAAGTGCTATGGTTATATTGTTACTGCACCAATCTATCTTAGGGTTTGTTCTGCAATGTTAATGAAGCTAATGAACTAATGAATATCATCTTCTAAGTATTATTAAAATACTTTATGAAGTGTTGTTATCACGGATCTATGTTTGAGCTTGGTTACAGACCCCTGAGTCCTGTAACCCCCTCTGCTTCTACCTCGAGTGAGACTTTGCCTACTTCGTAGGTGTTGCCAAAAGGGCCAGTAGTTAGGGTTTTTTTGGTGTGTTGTTGAAGCATTGAACCCTGGGTTTGCCCCTGTTCCAACATATATATATATATATACTCACACACACACACACACACAAAGAAATTGAAAGTAAGAAAAAATTATTATGTTGAAAGGTGGATTTTACAACACTATGAGGGAGATGTGTAATTCCTTCCATTTTCAACATGGAGTTGACAGGTAGCATTTAAAAAAATATTAATAACAAAAAACTATTTCAATGTTGGCCATAAATAAAATATTTAAATGTCGACCTTAATTAAAATAATTCTATATCAACTTTGATATAAAGTAATTGAAATTAAAAAAATTGTATTCCATTGACAAGTGCTTTCTACTTCCCTGTATAAGGGATAAAAATAATTCCTTGAATGCTTAACATGCAATTGGCACATGGAATTTAAAAAAATATTAATAAGAAAAAAAATATTTCAATGTGGGTTATAAATAACATATTTCATTTTCCACGTTAAGTAAAATATATCTATATGTGTGTGTGTGTGTGTGTGTGTGTGTGTGTGTGTGTGTGTGTGTGTGTGTGTTTGTGTGTGTGTGTGTAGAGAGAGAGAGAGAGATTCTTATGGTTAAAACATTTTAGTGGTGGGTGGTGTGTTTCTTAGTATGATGGAGATGTGAAATTCCTTCCATCCTCAACATGGAGTTGACACCCATGCCATTTATATATATATATATAGTAAGAACCAAGGTAGATCCATATTGACTCTGGATCTATCATAGAGAGGGATCAATTTATTCTTGGTGATTTTAAAAAAAATTAAAATAACTTGACGAGAGGTTTGTACCTATACAGATTTGATCTTTCTCAATTCATGATAAATACAAAGCTAAGATAAATCTACTATGATATTAAGCACAATAGTTGGCATATTCCTACCTCTATCATAAATTCCCAGGTGAGAAGTTCATGTCAGAGTTCATGTTGTCAAAGTTAATTGACTATACCTAGTAGGGTTGACTTTTGATTGGAATAAGCAAGACACTAAGCAATGGAAACATGAGTAGGAAACGACAACGACGTTTACATCAAGGGCACCATGTTGTTGGATCTTATGTCTAAGGATTGATGTGTCTACCTCTCGAATCTCATAAATGGCACATGACATTATTTAATGATAAGTGTGGTTTGTGTCGACAAATATAGGTAACAAACAGTTTCAATAGATATCATCCCCTTAAAAATGAATAAGTTTAAAAAAAAAAACTAACACATTTTTGGGTGGAAGGAAAATAAAAATAAAAATTGAAGGAGCCTTTACCCTCTCAAACATATTTATAAAACTTTTGTGAAACTTTGTAACTCTTTTAAATTTAAATAGTTTTTAAAATTTAAATATTTTTGAAATGCAATATAAAAAGGTATATGTTTCAATGTTTTCCATCAAAAACTTAATAAAATTAGATATTAACCCTTCACCATCTGCATAATCTAGTCAAATCTCTCCAACAAAGATTGTTTACCCTATAACAATACTTTACATGGTCGAGCATAGAAAAAGAGAAATACCAACAAAAACACAACCGCAGTGTAACTCATGTATTGGCAATGGTCATAAACATTTCGACAGAAACCTCTCCTGGTTTCCAGGAACTATTTACCCACTTAAAAGGCCAAATATTTGAGTTTCACAAGACCGCTAGTTTTAGCGACTGGACATTGGAAGCATTTTGACGAAACCCTTTCACTAAAAGTTGTTGTGGGTATCACTAATAAGTGAGGATGTGCAAGATACCGGATATAATAAATATGCAGAACAAAAATAAAATGATAGAAATGGAAGAATAACAGTAATATAACCAACATAATCTCCACAATAACACATAAATGATATAGGAACAACAACAGAAATAGCACTTTGATTCAGAAAGAAATATTCACAGGCCTCTT
>JZKD02S2283084.1:168626-186146 GCA_000966675.3 Picea glauca | reverse complement strand
TCGACCATCAGATGCTCTTCTGACCTCACACATTAGGGGGCATCTGTTATAACCCTAAATTGCACCACACATGCTTACCTGGCATCAGGCCAACTCATATCCCTTCCTTGCCAAACCTATGTTGAACAAACTCTTAAAAATCCTCTTGGGTCAAGGCCCACGCGCCCTAACCCATTACTGCACGCGTGTACATGCTGGCAGGTCCACTACAGCCCACGTGTACCTAACAAAACACAAAAATAGGAAAGTTTTCGATAGGACAAAAAGCTATGGGTTAGTTAACTGAAACTCTCGGCCATGCATGACCGAGAGTTCTTCCAAAACCCTAGCTCCTTCTAGCCTATAAAAGAAGGGGTAGGGGTACCATTTGGAGAAGGAAAATTATAGCAAAGAAACTCTGCCCATTTTCCGAATCCATTGCCCAACCCTTTAGCCTTTCCTCAAGCCAAAGGAGAATTAACGCAAAGCAGTTGGAGGACAAAAGCAGAGGAGGAGCCCAGGATCAGGATCAAGGAGCGGTGGCCGGTCTCAACTTTGATTGTAAGTTGATTCATTTTGAAAATAATAAAAAAATACTTTTCCCGTCCCAATGCATGAGTTATCTATGATTTTTTTAATTTATGCTTAATTTCTAACCCTCGATTAGAAAAATAACATTCATGCGTAGTGGTTTGTCTTGATTGCAGGATTATCTTTGGAAGGAGCAGCGCAAGCAAGCGGGCAAAGCACAACAGAGGATCTACACCGAACATCAGTAAAAAGGTTAGTAGTTCCTTTCCATGCATATATTGTGAAAGAGGGGTTTAAGTTTTGGGTGGTAGGTTAAAAAGTGATTTCTTTATGGTCAAAATCTACATGCAAGTCTCACCCTAGTTTGCTATTCCGTAGGGTATTTTTCCCAACAACAAGAAGGGGATAAAGGAAAGAAGGAGGAGTCCTTGGACCCAATTATGATGGAGGATGACTAGATCAAGCAGGTCATGGAGACAGTTGGAAAGATGCGTAGTGGAGTACCCTACCAATATAAGGTGAACACCAAGAAGAGAGTCGTAGCCGTGAGGGAAGTCTTGACAAGCGATGAAGAAGATGTAGAGGATCTTCGGTTTGTGGAGTATATTGAGGAAATCCTACACGCAACATATGAGAGGAAGATGAGAGGTCCAAGAGCGGGAATAGAAGGAAATAATCCTATACATGTTAATGTCAGTGTGGAACCCATGAACCCATGTGCGACTAATACACCAACAGGAACACCACCATTAAGAAAACTGAATTTTGGGAGAAGCAAGACAACGGAAAGTAAATCTACACAAGGAAATGTTGGGTATGTGTTATATTCTTTACATGTGTGCGTGTGGGTGTGTCAGATTTGACAACTGCATCTGATGATCCCAACCTCCTTCACTATTTGTGTCGTGTGTGATGGGCACTTTCTTGGGGGGGTAGGTTTTCCCCCCCCTAGTTTTCACAACATTTAGATCTGAGCGGTAGCCCGAAGCTTACAGGGTTTGGGGCAGCACCCCAAAAAAAAAATTTGGAAGTTTTTTTCTATTTTTCGCGGATTTTTCTATTTTTAGCGGTTTTCTAAATTAGTCCTGGATTAAGGGATTAGGTTTTTTGGAGCTACGGAATGCCTAAAATATTGTATATATTGTATGGTGAATGGTGAAATTAATACAAAGAAGAGTTAAAATCACCAAGGAAGGCTGGTTTTCTCCCAGTTAAGGGTTTCCAATGTAAATCTCTGTGTATTATGTGCATGAGCCATTGATTAATTTTTGTTCTTCTTAAGAATCTATATGCATTGCTTTACTTCACAGGTTTAAAACTTACATGTGGTATCAGAGCTCGTTTTTGGCTTCTAGGGGGACGCCTTTGTTGCTGATGGTTTGGCTCGGTCTTGATAGATCAAGTTTATCTTGGGTCCGTGATAAACCTGGGTTCAGTGGGAGATTTTGCAGTGGTGATTTGAGTGTAGAAAGAGGAATGGAGAGCTCTTCTAGAATCGAGATAGAGAAGTTCAACGGTAAAAAATTTGAGCTATGGAAGCTCAAGATGGAGGACCTTCTTGTAGATAAAGAACAATGGATCGTTGTGGATCATGGTACATAGCCTACTGGTATGTAGTCTACTGGCACACAGTCTACTGGTGCACAACCTACTAGTACACAAACTACTAGTACACCACCTACTGGTATGTCAAAGGAAGATTGGGAGAAGTTGTACAGAAGAGAAAGGAGTACTATTCAACTCTGCCTCGCAAATTCGGTGTTGTTGAATGTCTCGGTAGAATCTACAACCAAGGAACTATGGCATAAGTTAGGGAATTTGTATCAATCAAAGTCCCTGGTAAACAAGTTGTTTCTTCGAAAGAAGTTGTATAATCTTAGGATGGAAGATGAAAATTCTGTGACAAAACATCTAAATTCATTTAATACTCTGGTAAGTCAACTGGTATCTGTTAATATTACGATTGAAGAAGAAGATAAGTGTATTACTTTGTCATGTTCTTTGCCAAACTCTTGGGATAATTTGGTTGTGGAAATTGGTAGTACCACTCAATCTACATTGAAGTATGAGGATGTAGTTGCATCCTTGTTATCTGAAGATATGAGGCGGAAAAGCATGGATAGTCAGAAAATAGATGATTTATTTATAAGAGGGCGTACCCAAGATAGGAATACTGGTAAGTCTTCAGGGGGGGATCTAAATCTACAGGTAGATCTAAGTCTCCAAGAAAACCTTTGAGGAAATGTTGGAAGTGTGGTAAAATATGACATTATAAGAAAGATTGCAAGTCTAAGAAGGTTGATAAACCAAAGGGACCTGATAATACCTCTTCCACATAGGCGAAAACCCCCACTGAAGAAGAAGGTGATGTTTACCTGGCATCTACAAGTACACATGTACACCATGGTGTATGGTTAATCGAATCAGGTGCGTCATATCATATGAATCCTCACAAGGAGTGGTTCTATGAATATGAAAAATATGATGGTGGTGATGTGTTCCTAGGAGATGACCTGACAGCCAAAATCATGGGACGTGGAAGGGTTAAGTCATTGATAAATGATGGAAGGATTAGAACTCTCTCTAGGGTTCTGCACATTCCAAAACTAGCTAGGAGCCTAATATTTGTAAGCAAGTTGGATGATGCAATAGTGGATACTGTATTGGGAAAGGGAACTTGCAAGATGGTACGAGGAGAAATGGTGGTGATGAGGGGAGTTCAGTGTGGAAATCTGTAGAAGTTGTTGGGAAGAACTTATACTAATGGGTGTAATAGTTTTTTTGTCCATGAGCAGAGAAATAAAGGAGACAAGACCAATACTATCCCTGAAAAGAAGACCATGCTATGGCATCAAGGACTGGGGAATATTGGAGAAAAGGTCCTTCGAACACTAAACAGTAAAGGTATGGTTGAAGGTATGTCTAATTGCAATCTAGATTTTGATTTCTATGAACATTGCATATATGGTAAACAGAATTGAGTAACGTTCCTATCTTGTGCTACAAGAGCAAAGGGGATCTTAGAGTTGATACAAAATGATGTGTTCTACACTTTCCAAAACTAGCTAGGAGCCTAATATTTGTAAGCAAGTTGGATGATGTAGGAGTGGATACTGTATTGGGAAAGGGAACTTGCAATATGGTACGAGGAGAAATGGTGTTGATGAGGGTAGTTCGGTCTGGAACTCTGTACAAGTTGTTGGGAAGAACTTATACTAATGGGTGTAACAGTTGTTTTTTCCCTGAGCAGAGAAATAAAGGAGACAAGACCAATATTGTCCCTAGAAAGAAGACCATGTTGTGGCATCAAAGACTAGGGCATATTGGAGAAAAGGTCCTTCGAACATTAAACGGTAAAGGTATGGTTGAAGGTATGTCTAATTGCAATCTAGATTTTGATTTCTGTGAACATTGCATATATGGTAAACATAATTGAGTAAGGTTCCCATCTGGTGCTACAAGAGCAAAGGGGATCTTAGAGTTGATACACAATGATGTGTTTGGACCTATGTCTATTCCATAACTAGGTAAATTTGTGTATTATGTTTCATTCATAGATGATTTCTCAAGGAACACGTGGATTTATTTTATTAGAAATAAATCTGAGGTATTTGATAAATTTAAAGAGTATAACGCTCTGGTAGAAAATCAGACATAGAAGAAAATAAAGGTAATAAGGGCAGATAATGGTAGAAAATTATGTGGAAATGAATTCGAATAATTTTGTAAGAAGTTAGGTATAGCAAGGTAGAAAACTACCCCATACACACCTCAACAGAATGGAGTTGCATAAAGGATGAACAAGACACTGATGGAAAAAGCAAGGAGCATGCTTAGTGGTGCCGAGTTAGGACAAGAATTATGGGTAGAGGTAGTGTGTACATCATGTTACCTGGTCAATCGATCACCCTCATCAGCGCTGGATGATAAAACTCCACACGAGGTATGGAATGGTAAGAAACTATCTCTTGAACATATCAGAGTGTTTGGTTGCGATGCTTATGTACATGTTCCAAAGGAAAATATGAGTAAGTTGAATAATAAAGCTGAAAAGTGTATCTTTATGGGTTATAAAGATGGTGTGAAAGGTTATAAGCTTTGGAACCTAGAAACTAAGAAGACTATTTACAGTCGGGATGTTGTTTTTAGAGAGGTAAAAGATGTTTCCAAACATGAATTCCTACCAAGGAAAGAAGAACCTGAGAAAATAGAGTTTGTGTTGGATGATGCAAAATCTGAATCATCTGAAGAAGATGAAGAAAAAGAAGAAGAACCTCATACCCCAGTATTGAGGATATCAGTGGGGGAAAGAAGAAAACCGAAAAGGTATAGGCCACCTAATTTTCGTTCTAATTTTGCTTTATTTATTACTGATGATGATCCCAAAACTGTCAGGGAAGCAATGAATTCAGAGGATAGTAAACTTTGGAAGAAGGCCATNCCTTGGATAAGAATGAGGCATGGGATATAGTTGAGTTTCCAGCTGGAAGAAAATATGTTGGTAGCAAATGGTTGTTTAAGAAGAAGTTTAATGCAGAAGGAAAAGTGGAGAAATAAAAAGCTCAGTTAGTAGCAAAAGGTTATTCCCAAGTAGAGGAATTGACTTTGGTGAGATTTTTTCTCATTTTGCCAAGTTAACTTCTATTAGATTTATTTTATCTATTTCTGCTACTTTTTATCTTGAAGTGGAACAAATGGACGTGAAGACAACATTCCTACATGGGTGGTTTTTTCTATTTTTAGTAGATTTTTCTATTTTTAGCGGTTTTCTAAATTAATCCTGGATTAAGGGATTAGGGTTTTGGGAGCTATAGAATACCTAAAATATTGTATATATTTTATGGTGAATGGTGAAATTAATACAATGAAGAGTTGAAAGGTGTGGCACCAAGGAAGGATATTTTTCTACCGGTTAAGGGTTTCCAGCGTAAATATTTGTGTACTGTGTGCATGAGCCATTGATTAATTTTTGTTTTGCTTGAGAATCTGTATGCATTGCTTTACTTCGCAAGTTTAAAACTTATAGGAACAACAACTGGGGGAACCACTTCAGGAAGCATTATTCAAGTATCTACATTGCGTGGAGGTAGTAGTTCAGCATTCAGGATGGCAGGACACAATCCCACCATCAAGTTACCATAATTTAAAGGAGAAGCATCGGAGGACCCGGAGAAGCACCTATTTTTCTACAAAAAGATATGGGAAGCGAAATAGATCATGGACGAGGATACTAAACTTGCAAAATTATCTATCACATTAAGGGATCATGCACTGGATTGGTATATAAGTTTAGCTGCAAACAATCCTCCAAGGACAACCAGAACAATTGGAGATATCAAGAATCTGATGATAAATGAGTTCCAGAAGCCTAGTTCAGAGGATCAATACATGAACGAGATGATAGAGATTAGACAGAAACCAGGATAATCTGTATGCGAGATTGACCAGAGATTCAAACGATTGAAAGGAAAGTTGAAATATGTCATGAAATATATGCATCATAGGCACATGTTCGTCAATTCACTGTGACCACACTTGAAATATCCACTGCGATAATAGAAGTTCCAGACATAGGAAGAGGCTATGTAGGCAACTCTACAACTGAAAGAAAACCAATATCAGAATATAGATCCATCCATCAAGGAGTTGAAGGAGGATCTGAAGAACTTAACATTCTAGTTGAACCAGAACAAAGTAAGGACAAAAGAGAAGTCGTTTGGTGTACCACATGTAGGACATAATGACACCATAAGAATGAATTTCCAACATTCTAGTAGTACATGTCAGTAGGAATGCCAAACCCATTTCCAACAGGAGGATTATGGTGTGAAATCTATAAGAAATCGGGACATGATCCATATCACTTCCCAATGATGCAAAAGTACCAGACAATACCGAAGAGATCATATTGCAACTTTTGCAAGTCAGTGGGCCATGATGAAAAAGATTGCAGAACCATGGACTTGATTAGGGAAAGAACATCAAATGCATAAAGGGTGTAGGCATAAATGATGACCGGACAAACCGCACCTTAGTTTAAACAAATACCAACCCCATACAACACTTTGCAATAGCAGTATAACACTATGCAGCAACCATACAACATTACGCATCCGCAGTACAATACCACGTAGTCACACTATAATATTCACAATATAACCAGGTGCCTCAGTATAACACGTCGCAAGGGGTTTGACCTAGCTACAGAGGCAGAGAAAGAGTAAGAGGAGGCTTTGGAAAAGGTAGAGGACCAATGGTATGTCATAATTGTCAACAACTAGGACACTACGCACGGGAATGTCCACTCCCACCAACGACTTGTATGTATTGTCATGCATTGGATCATGAAATAGAAGAATGCCTGACACTATTAGGGAAGATCCAGGAGAAGAGAAATCAGAACAAACTGAATGTGCAGTGGAATTCAACAGAAGCGTAGGATGAAGGAAGAAACATCAACATAGTTACACGAGGTGGAGCTAAAATAGGAAACAACGGAGAACGAGAAGAGCCAACACAACATGAATGGGTAAAGAAAAATGTTGAACCAAGGAAATAGTTTGATGTGAAGAATGACAAGGAGATATTCAAGCAAGTAAGACAAGAATTTTTTAAGCCAGACATTGCATCGACATCAACTACGTAGTATAATAAGGAAGTACCAGAGTACGATATGCCTCCATCACTGGATCACACCAAAGAAACACATCCCATGGGACAAGTAAGTACGATTAAAGGATTTTTGCAATCATGTGTAAAATTACTCAATGACCCATCATTTGTTAAAATATTACAAAATATGCTAGATAAATGTAGCATAGAGGTAGAAGGAAAGTTAGAAAAAAAAACAGTAAATCACCTACATACACAGAGGAGAACAAGTAGGGAGTTCAGGATGAACATGAACATTGGAGATTTCAATATGGGAGATATTATACTAGATTTAGGATCCAAAGTCAATGTGCTACCTAAGAAAACATGGAAATGTATGGGAGAGCCCACATTAGGATATTCACATATTCAGCTGAAACTAGCAAATCAACACAAATTTCTACCAATTAGGAGACTAAAAGGGGTAACAATAGATCTAGATGGAGTGCGCACTAAAGTTGACTTCGAAGTAATATAGATAGTGGATGACACAACACCTTATCTGACATTGTTTGGATTGGATTGGGAGTTTGACAACTAGGCTACAATCAACTTAAAGACGCGGAAGATGACATTCGAGTCAGGTGAATACATACTCATTGCGCCATTGGACCCATCAGAAGGGGAAAGGTTTGTAGAACCGACATGCTTAGACCTGGAGGAAATCAACCAGTTGTACAGAGAAACCATGTGAGAAGAATATTATGTGAACCTAACTGCATATGGAGTACTCAATTGGTGAAGCATCACCTCATGTGCATCAGACTCAAACACGGGCTTAGAAAATTGGCAGCAGAGGCTACACGAAGTCTCCACAAGACAATGTGCAAGAATAGACCACGCAGTAATATGGGTAGTGTTAGTATTGAGAATCATCCTCATATTGAAAGACGATAAGCCCAGTACCCATCAAAATATTTGTAAATGTAAATGAGTGATTAAAGGTCAAATGGAAAAAAATCATAATAAGAATGTCTTAACTCAGAAATCTGGGCTAGCATGCATAAGAAAATGAGGTCTTGATTCACTTCAGTCAGTGGTTTGGAATAAAAGTGAATAGGAGGAAGACTTAGTGAGGAAAGTGGAAAGGTATAATATTAACATCAGATCTTCAAGCAGCTAAGAGAATAACACTAAAAAAAATTCATAGCATCATTATAATCAAACATTCAGCATAACACAACCACAAAAGCTCATATGGATCATCCAATCATGAGTATTTCAGTATAAGAGGCAACAAGATGATAAAAATGGAATTGAATTCTATTAATCAAAATGTCTCAAGTCCAATACATAACCAGAGAACAACTTTACTTAGTCAAAATATTACAATCAAGGATCCCTTCTCAACCATTCGAATATCTCTAATCATTTAGAAGATGTATTTATAACCAAAAAAGGAAAGGAAACAACTAGAGGTGCGAGTTGGCCATCCTATCCTAGGATTCTCCAAAATAACTACAATTATAATACGTGTGCTAACATATCTTAACAAACTGCTACAATTTAGGAGCCATGTTGGCAACCACTCCAACAATAATTAAATGGCATGCCTTCCATCTTAGGCACATTCTTCTTCAGTGCCAAGTGTCCTACAATGGTCTTATGCTGCTTCCTTGCTACCACCTGTGATCCTTTCTTCTCTCCTCATCATCGAAAATCAGGAAGGAGTCATGAATTTGAACCTTTGACCGTGATGGTCGGTTCATAGCGCCATTTTGTAGCGCAATTGGTAGCCAATTCTGTAGCGCCCTTTGTAAAACAACTCTGAAGATTTCATAGCATGTCCTGTGTAACAGCTCTGCAGATTCTGTAGTGTCATCCCTGAAATAGCTCTACTCTTTCTGTAGCGCCACTCTTGTGTAACAGCTCTGCAATTTCTGTAGCGCCACTCCTTAAACAATTCTGCAGATTCAGTAGCGCCATCCATAAAATAGCTTTGCAGATTCCATAGTGCTATTGTTGAGTTTTTCTAGGAGATTTTGTAGCACCTTTGATAGCGCAATTTTTAGAACATCCTGTATAGAATATTCTGTAGCGCCATGGAGCTATAGAATCTTTGTGTTTTTTTTTTTCTGTGTGATGTAATAAATTCTTCAAAAACACAAAAAAATTAGCTGATGGACTAGGAGCATGTAGATGCCTGTATAAGTATAAAAATCATACTTCCTTTATTGTTTCACACTTGAAAAAAGAGACCACCCACAAAAATGGATCTATCATCCCCCAACTACTTCATCAATCTAGCACTCCTCCTTGTTGCGGGAGAACTTCCTTCTGTCATAGAAGCATATTTTTCCTTTGCAGGGATACTCCTCTTAACTGCAGGTTCATCTATTTTGATTGTAGCTTGTACCAGAACATTTAAGTTCCTCTGGTCTAGTTCATCCTTAAAATGATGCAATTCCTCCTTGAGCTTTCTATTTAGGGACTGAAAGCTTATGTTTTTCCTATACAAGGTCTTAAGTTTCCTATGGAGAGGCATGGATCTTCTTGATGAAAACCTTTCCATATCAAGGGTTTCACTGTACATGTCCATGAGTTCCTTCATCTTTCTTCTCTCCGTCAAAATTTCTACCTTCAAACGAGAAACTTCTTTCCTAGCCTCCCTAAGTTGTCTAATCAATATTTTGAAAGTGGGATTACTAGGTGGAGTGCTAATGTTAATAACCTCAATAGGTTTATCAGTGGACTTACCTTTATATTTCTACTGAACAGAGGTTATTTCTATCACCTCAATAGGCTTCTCAATTCCTTTACCCTTATCTTTTTCTTTCCTTGGAATTGAAGCCTTAGGTAAGACTTCTACTTCAACAGCTTCCTTGTGGGCTGATGATCTAGTAAAAGGATTCCTGATTCTAATCTTATCCATTGGAGCAGGTGAAGGGAAATGCAACTTCCTTCCCCTCTTGGCTATGGTTTTGGTAGATGAAGGGACTTCTTCCAATTCAGGTGCAAGAGGAGGTGAAAAATCTCTTTGTGGAGAGTGATGAACCTCCCTCTCTTCTTCTTCAATTTCTTTAGGGGTTTCTTTTTCTCTTCCGGCTTGTTCTTGTTGGGGCAACACTACTAGATGGAAAATGGTTTTGCATCCTTGACTGAGGGGTAGAGGATATATCTGGCTGCATATGGGCAAATATGATGAACTGTTACCAAGGAATGTTCCTTTTCTTCAATTCTTCCATCACCAGTATCCTGATCAACCCAGAGTGGAAGACACTAGTGTCCACAGCCTTGGAATTGGCTTGGACTCTATCATACATATTTTCCATACTTCTCAATAGATAAAAAGGGATATTCATTGAATCCTTACCAGTGAAATGAAACAAGAGTCTTATATGATACTGGTATATCATGTTAAACCTTCCCTCACATGTAAAATATCTCTGGACGATCTTCAACATTTCTTCAAAGCCTTCAAATAGGTGGCTCCTAGGCACTCCCTTAGACAAATTATCTTTCTGATAGCCTAGTTTGAGGAAGTCGTTGGAAAAGTTAGCATTGAGGATCATGGATTTGAACCACCTCTCACCAGTATTAGGTATCTCAGTGATTGTTGCAATAGAGGCCTCAAATACCTCAAACTCAAGGTTTCCCACCTTGCTCTTAATTCCATCAAAGTGTAATGTAAAAGGCCTTGCTACTTTAGGGTGTCCCCTCTACATGTTTTGACAAAAAGAGAGGCACTAACCCTTTGGAAAACCTCCCTGACCATTGGCTCAGCATCAAACAGGTGTTGTTAGAAGCTTCAGTCCTAACCACAATCCCTCCCTTGTGAGACTTATTCCTTTGAGGTGTCTCCATGGATATAAACAGGGGATCAAAGGTTGTGATACAATGAGGGGTAAAGGAACCAAACATAGGCAAATATCTATGAGAATTGATAGTGGCTAATGGTTACTCTCTCAAGTATTTCCACCAACTCACCTTGAATTAGCAATAGACTGGTTTGATGGCTTTCTTTTAAAAAATGATAGAAAGAAACTTTGAGGAAAGGTATGCAGGGTTGCACTCCTCAGTTTTATGCCACCACACAATGGTCATCAAAGATTTAAAAGGTAGGGAATGCTATCCTCCTCACTTCCAACTGACTTTGAGATAAAAAAAAAACCGTAGGAATATATAGTGAATAAGGGAGGCTAATGCATGGATATTGTGAATACAAATGATGGCACTGATAAATACAAGGAAAACACAACACTGGGACAGGGGATCCTTAGAGTTAGTTTTGGCAGTGATTTCTGTAGTGCAATGTGGACACAAGAGCCAAGTGAATGAATGGGAATTCGAGATTCTGAAGCAAAATGGATGGACCTTGGTATAGGAGAAATTCAGTTGAAAAATGGCTATGGAGTCTGTGAAAGAAAGGCTACAGATGCAAATGGATGAGAGAGGATGCAGTTTGTAGTGTCAGGCACTACCAAAAGATGAGGCAGGTGTATCTTAACACTTTCCCATGCAGTATAAAAGAATCAAGAAATACCCGGAGGTTGTGGCTAATGATGGAATATCTGAACAAGCTGTGGAACCTCTAAATCCACCTCAGCCTCCAATTCATCTCTAACAATCGATCCCATAGATAAATATGCATCTTGTCTAAACTAGTGATTTTAGCAGCGCCGAGCTTTGGAGGAAAAATTCAAATTGATAAAGAGTTAGCAAGCTAATAAATGACCAAATCTCAATATTCCTTTTTAAAGAAAAGAGCGTTGAAAACAATGAAAATCATGACATCAATTGATTATGGCGAATTATGGTAAAGGAGCATAGGACAAAGGTGCGCTACAGAAATGCCTAGTGAGTTGGCAGTGCCCTTTCCAAAGTTTGATTTGACCCCCTTAACAGACATAGGGACAACATGGAAAGGATAAAGAGCATGAGTGGATGGAGTGACTTTTCAAGTCGTTAGGATCATGGGGTTGATAATACTTGGTGTCAAGTCAAAAGGTGAGTCAAACACATGAACCATAAAATGAACCTAGGCTAAAATCATATGTATGGGCCAAAAAATGAGCCAAAAACCAAGTCTTTATTTGTTTAGACTAACCTAAAAAAATCACAAAGAGAAAAATAAATCAAACCTAAAGACTAAAGGATAAAAATTAAAAATATAAGGGATAAAAGACCCATGACAACTTCATGTCATAACATTGGCTCCACAAGGGATGGCATGCTCCCTGTGAGTTGTCAAGAAAAAGCAACTTCAGTGTCTTATCCTAGGGATATGGGGTCACTTATTCAATCAGAAATAAAAAATAAAAAAATGATATTTACAATGAATGGAAAGTCACTCATGGCTTAAGAAAAATACTTTTTCAGAAAGTGCCCATTGAGGCCGCCAAAAACTTCGAAATCCTCCAAATTCTGCAAGTTATAAGTGTTATTTAAAAATACCTCAGAAATCTTGAAGGGGGCAATCCACAAGGCTTCAAATTTACCATGTTTTCCTTTGTATTGCTTGGGTGCATCCCACTTGAGCACTAGATCTCCCAGCTGGAAATATTCTTTACTTACCTTCTTATCAAAGGCTTGCTTGATCTTCTGTTGATGGTCCTATGCTTTGTCCAATAGCTTCTCCCTAGTCTTTTTCACTTCTACCAGTTGTTGTATCCTTCTGACCATATCATCAGGTTCTCTTTGGTAGTCCTAGAAGAATTTTTCCATGGGCAAGGAAAGATGAGTAGGAAAGATAGCCTCAACCCCATATACAAGCTGAAAAGGAGAGACACCAAGTGACCTCTTTGTTGTAACTCTATCAACCCACAAATCAAATTTCAACTTTGAGTCCCATTCTTTCTTGTTGTCTTCTAACAATATCTTGATGATTTTTATAAGGATATTGTTATAGGATTCTTCCAATCCATTCCCTTGGGGGTAGTAAGCAGTGGAATGAACCAATGTAATCCCATACTATTCACAGAACTTGATCAATGGTTCATCCTTGAAGGATGCAGCATTATCAGTAACAATTTTGCTCGGACAACCAAATCTTGACATGATATCCTCAAGAAAACTAATGATTACCTTGTGGGAGTCATTCCTAGTAGGAATGGATTCTATCCACTTGGTGAAGTAATCAGTGGAATTCAAAATCCACCTATGTTGACCACTTGAAGCGGGATGGATTTCCCCAATGAAGTCTGCACCCCACTACTGAAAAGGTCATGGAGCTACCACAAGATTCAATGGAAAATATTTAAGTTGATGATTTCCATAAAACTTTTGGCATTTGACACAAGCTCTAATATTTGCACAAACATCAGTAAAAAGGCTAGGCCAAAAATACCCAACTCTAAGGATTTTATAGGTTGTGGTTCTCGAGAAGTGATCGCCCCCACATAAACTATCATGAAAATTAGTCATGACCTTTTGGGTCTCCTGTGGATATAGACATCTCAAAAGCACTCCTATAGGATATTTCCAATACAAAACTTGGTCAATAAGATAATATCTGATTTCTTTAAGCTTCAAAGCTCTTACCTTGTTCTTTTCCAAACCATCAGGAGGTTGCAACTTTTGCAGAAAATATATGATGTCCTTATACCAAGTGCATTCTGCCAACTTTGGGCTGACATGAGAACCTTTATCAACCAACTTAGCTTGCTGATTTTCTGAGTTTATGTTCATGAAATTAACCCCCAAAGATTTGCAATTTAATTTAGCCAGCAACCTAGATAAACCTTGTCCTTTCACCAATTTAGTGCGCTTTATTTCAAGGTCAAATTCTAGAATTTTGGCAATCCATTTGCTCCTCCTGTTGGCCCTTGACCAAGTTTTATGGATACTTGGTCATGATTGATCATTTTTGGGACTTCGACAGTCTATTGAAGGAGGATCGCAAGACGAAGGAAAGATCGTGGGATCTTGGTCCCTTTTTGGGTCCTTTTTGGGTTTTGGGATAATGTAACGGGTATGGGAATGTCGACCCATGGGTTTTACCCATGTTTAGGCCCTTTTGTAATGTATAAATAGAAGGATAGGCGATGTAAGAAGTAGTCAATCTATGTGATTGTGGATGATAGCTTAGTGCTAAGATATGATCTATGTGCCTTGACCAACTTTGTGCATACTGTGTGAGAACTTGCAGAGCTAAGTGCAAGTCTTGTAAGTGTTGAGTGCACAGACTATGTGTTAGATCTACTCGGGGAAGGAGGATCTGGAGAAGTGCGCACAGATCTCCTGTCCTATGCGGAGTAGGATCTTGATTCTTTGTGTCTGTAATTGATTAAAAGAAGATAAGAGTTGGTGGACGTAGCCCCAGGGTGGGGGTGAACCACGTACATGCTATGTTTCTCTGCTTTGTGTGTCTATGTGCTTATTTGCTTAGTGCTTTGATACAAATGACTGTTAAATAGACCTATTTATTCTTTGTGCTTAATGATGTATATAAATGCTAGATCGAGACTATGTGAATGTGCTTAGTGCTTAAACCTGCTAGATCTAATATGTCTCTTTATGCTAAGTGCTTAGACACATTAGATCTGAATAAGTGTTGCGATGCTCTGTTTTATCTACGAAGTAGATATTGGTTGGATATTAATGAACTGTCGGTTCTAAGTGCTCTGTTAAGTGTTAGAATCACATATCTGTGTCCTAGCTAAGGTTGCAGACATATTAGTCCTACAACCACCCCTACCTCTACCTCGGGTGAGACTTCACTTGCTTCGCAGGTGTTGCCGAAAGGGCTGGTAGTCAGGGTTTTGTTGGTGCGGTGTTGTAGCGTTGAACCCTAGGTCTGCCCCTATGCCAAAAAATGGTTTTGTTGCTAGGAACTAAGGAAAAAGAACTTTGTGCAAAGATTCAACCTGGAACTGTGAAAGCTTTGTGCATAGATCGGTTTCCCTAGTGCGCAGCACTCTACTTGACCTGTGAAGCTTTGTGCTGAAAGAAGAAGGGTTAGATCTGAAGAAAAGAGGTAAGATCTGTAAGCCTTGTTCTTTGATAAAGGTGAGAATAGTGACATTAGATCTGAAAGCTTTGTGCTCTGATAAAGGTAAGATAAGTGGAAATTTTTGTTTCAAAAGCATGGATCTAGGTATGGTTGATAAATTTTGTCCTAGCTTGAAAATTAGGACATAGATAGAAGAAAGAAGATTTGATATGAATAGATCTAATGAGAAATATGTTATTCCTATGCATAGAAAGAATCGTTGGACTAAAAAATGGATGCAGGATCCTAGAAATAAATTTTTGTAGGTTAGCTACTATGATCCTAGCGTGCAGTACAAGAAAGGTTGGGGACCATTTAAAAGAAAGAGAGGATTGACTCTTTGTTACAGCTGCAGAAGACCAAGACATCTTGCTAAGGAATGCCTTGGGAGAAGACCTAGTTTCCTTTGTTGCACAGCTATAGACCACGAAGTATTGGATTTCCCTAGAATGATTGCTAAGCTTGAAGAAATGAACATGAGACAAGAAAACCCTAAGGCAAATCCAGAAACTATGATTATGACAAAACCCCAAAAAGAATTAGAGAAAGTATTGCTACAGATGAAAGAAACCCTAAATCACCACCGACATGTCAGTTTATCAGATATTTTCAAAGAAAAAGAGCAAGTACAAGCAAGAATAGGAGACTTCGATGTCAATTGTGTTCTATATGAGGAAACAAAGGTGAATATCATGATAGAAATAACTTGGGAAACCCTAGGAAAGCCTGCTACGATTCCTTCATTAGGAGGAATAGGCTTGTTTAAAGGAAAATTGGTAACTCTATGTGGAAGAATTACCCAGATATCTATGATTGCCCATGGAAGTGCAACAGAAGAAGAATTTGAAGTTATCAAGTTTGTTGAGGATTGCACCCCATTTCCAATGTTGTTAGGAAGGACTTGGATTAAGAAAGACCATATCCAAAGGAAAGAAGGAGAGGAAGCCCTAGAACAGAAGAAGCAAGAGTTAAAATATTTCATAGCTAGGAGGATCACACCCTTAATTGAAGAATAGAAGAATCAGGCGAAGCTATTTCAAGCCAGAGATTTGGATGTCATAATTGGAAGAACACTAGAAGAACCACGGAATACTGAAGTACCTATCCGAGACAAAGTATTACCCCTGATTTCTAGGAAAGAATCTCACTAGTGCGAAGCTACTCTACCGAAAGAAGAGAAGAATCAGAATGGAAAAAGGAATACCCAGACAAAGATCACTGGAAACAAGGCTAGAAAGCTAAGTAAGAAGAAAGCTAAGATTGTAAAGTTACAGAAAATTCTAGAAGGAATGTCGCCAAAGGAAAAACTACAAAATTGGAACTTCGCCAGGATCACAGAACAACATCACATGGCACTTCGCAATGGCGAAGCAATATAGACATTGGATACATTATAATCGTTAGACCGACACTCCGAATGGGTAGAAAGGAATTTATGGTTCGCCACCATATTGTTGGACTACGTCATAATGGATAGAACAGAGTTAATGAAGGTGTATCGGCCATTGCAAGAGATCCGTTGTCGATTTACCTATTTATCCCTTCGTGCCATGTACCGAGAACACTTTTTCTAACCAATAATTTGAGCCTTGCATGACTCCGAACACTCTACACCGGTTTCGGCCCCTGATGAAGTTCAGCACAGATCAACATTTCATTTACATTACAATGCGAGCCGATGAGAATAAAGAACAAGTTTAGTCATACTACAAGTTGACGAAATAGGATCTGGAAGAGATCACTAAGGACTGGTTGGTGAACCTCCTTATTTCAGCAGACCCTGCCGAGCTATCAAACCTTGACAACCCAAAAACTATGCATGAAACACTCATACCTAGCAAGACAAAGAAGACCGAAGAAGCCTAAGATGTAAGCAGTACCTCAATGAAGACTGCTTCCATATCACCAGAGAAAGGGGGTGATGGAGAAGAGATAAATGGAACAGACGCTGAACAAAAGAAAGGCAAAGTAACACCACCTAGAGACAAAGTTGATCCCCAGAAGAAGAGGAAGGGTTCACCCTTGAAACCTTCTTCCCGAAAGAAATAAAAATCCACCATGACCAAGATTTAGACTGTCCACACCTTAGATGACTTTGATTTCATCATAGCAACCTTGAACGATGCTTCCCTGGAAATAACAGAGAAACAAGAAGCTAAACAAGAGAAAATGTATGATAGAAATGATATTGAATTCCGAGGAGTACAACAAGCACTTCAATCTAGTCGCGTAGTCTCCACTGCGCCCCTTCCATAGAGAGAACCAAAGTTGGGAGACGAGCCAGCCCAACTCCACCGACTAGATGATACAGTTGAAGCTCGCCTTCGACGAGCATAAGAAGAAACTGAACAAGCCACCCAAGTCTTGAAGCAAGTGCAAGGCATACTCATAGAACAACACAGCATTGCAGAATAGGAAAAGTTGGCTCT
>JZKD02S2283084.1:138466-166128 GCA_000966675.3 Picea glauca | reverse complement strand
TAGTGTTGAACCCTGGGTCTTCCCCTATGCTAACACCTCCTCCCATATATGTCAAGATGGATAAGTATCTCTTTCACTGAGGTTGAAGGGACATATGCAACAATATTTGAATCAAAACATATACTCTGAAAGCCTTGAGGGATTTGACCAAAGCATAGGCCTGCTTTTCCATGATATCATATTTAATTTATGCATCCCTCAATTCCCTGTTGAAAAAGGAAATAGGTTTCTCTAACCCTTCTGCATTTTTCTACAATAAAACAACAACTACTATGTCAAATAAAGCAAAGGAAAATATCAGAAAATCCTTGGAGTAGTCAGGGCTGATGAGCATAGGTGCTTCAGTCAAATCCTTTTTTATTTGATCAAAATATTTTTGAGACTCAGTAGTCCATTTGACCTCATTTCCTTTCCTAAGCATGGTTGTAATGTACTTTACCAATTCAACAAAATTTTAAATGAACCTTCTTAGAAAATTGATTTTCCCCAAGAAAGAATGAAATTCCTTCTTGGATCTAGGGAGAGATAAGGTCTGGATGGATTCTACTATGTTTGAATCAATTTTTACCCCTTCTACTGATACAATGTGCCCCAACAACTTTCCCTCCTTCATAGCAAACAAAGACTTTTTAGGATTGAGAGAGAGACCAAACGTTCTGCACTTCAAGAAGACCTTTTTCAAATGATGATAATGTTCTTTATCAGATTGTGAGAACTTTGTAATGGCATCTAAATAGATGACTACAAACTTGTCCTTCTCCCCAATAAAGGCAATATCCATTTCTCACTGAATTTTCGCTCCTGCATTCATCAATCCGAAGGGCATTTTGGCATACATGAATGTGCCCCAAGGAGTAGTGAAGGTTGTCTTATCTCTATATTCAAGAAAGATAGATGTCTGATTGTAGCTAGAAAATCCATCAATCATAGACATCCTATATGAACCTATCACCCTCTACAAAATGTGCTCCATATTTGGTAAGGGGCAATTATCTTTCTTGGTGCTTCTATTCAAATTTCTGAAATCAACACATAGTTTGAGTTCCCAATTCTTCTTCCTCATTGGGACCAATTTAGCCACCCATTCAGAGTATCTCAGAGGAATGGTGATCTTGGCATCCAAAAGCATTTTTACTTCTTTTTCCATAATCGGCAACAACATAGGATTTATCTATCTGAGTTTTTTCCTAAATGGCTTGGTATCCTCTTTAAAATTGATCTTATGTTCAATGATGTGTGTGTCATATGTTCTCAAATTTTCATATTTCCAGGAAAACACATCAACAAACTCTTTTAAAAGCTTAACATATTCAGCCCTTTGTTCTTTTGACAAGCTTCTAGACAACTTAACATACTTTGGATCCTCCTCTGTACCTAAATTGCATTCAGTCACATCATCATTTCCAGTTGAACCTTTAACATTTACAACAACATCATTTATATCAAACAATCTCTCCAAAGGAACTAGTCCTTTTGGAATATGGTTACTGGGCAACTGAACAATATGATGGTCAAAAATTTTATTCAAAAAAATATCCACATGAGAGATTTTTTTAGTATCATGATTTTGATCAATATGTATGGCAGAAAACTCATCCACAGTCTCAAAAAATATTTTTATCTCAAGATCATCCTAAAAAACCTTCCAATGTTCGACATTGTCAGGTATAGAGGGTCTATACTTCACTTCCACATCATATTTGAGTTTAGGGGGCAAAGGAAATCTGAAATTACTTGTTGAAACTGCCAAGGAATCTACCATATTGTTCTCCTCTCTTGGAACAAATGAGATATTAAAATATAAGAAGAAACTATCAACAAGATCCCAAACTTCATTTTTGTAAGTCCTTAACCTGGGGTGTTTAGCTTGATATATATTTTTTATTTGATAAACAATTAATTCAGCATCTTCAAACACTGCTAGATCTTCAATACTCATGTCTTTGGCAACCCTCAAACCCAAAACAAGAGCCTCATATTCTGTTGCATTGTTTTTAGTTTCAAATTCAAGCTTGTAGGATAAAGAAATGATCTCTTGAGTAGGGGAAATAAAGACTACCCCAACACCAACACCTTCTTTAGAAGAAGGCCCATCAAAAAACATCTTCCAAACATAGGTATTAGGAAGAGGCTCTTCTCAAGAGGTAATGGACTGTTTTCTTATTTCAATAGAAGGTTGAGGAGCATCAGTGAGCTACAATATATTGGATCCTAAATCAGTATCAAGTGAAAAAATAGGATGGTTGGTGGGATTTGCTTCATCATTGATGATGCAGGCTAATTGAGCCTCCCTGTAAAGCCTTCTATGTTCTCCCCCAAACACGGGAATGGTGGCATATAAAAGGTCCATCTGCAAAGTTCCCCCGAGTCTTTTTATACAAGATCTTGACAAGAGCATCCCAAACTTAGGGGGGACATCAGCCACCACAATATTCATAACCACACTTTTCATTGCCAACTGAAACACGGTAACAACCAGATCTTTGATAACCCCAAGTCACTTCACTTTCCTAGAGTCAAAAGAGTATAAGTCATGATAGATTTTTGTAATTTCCAACCCAAGCTCATCCATGAGTGTTTTAGGAATGATATTGTGAGATGCCCCTGAGTCCATCAAGCAGTTGTGTAGCACTTTATCATGAATGTTCAATGATGTATAGAAAGGAGGGGAAGAATAATATCTATCCTCTACCAAATGTCCCAGTATAACTGTTGGTTTTTCATCTTGAAGGTTAACTGAATCTGTGGAATTAGAAAAAGACTCAGGCTATAGAATTTTAGAAAGGTATCTTTTAAATTCCTCATTCTTAATCAGCTCCAAAAAAGGTATAGGGATTTTGATCTTTTGGATTTCATTTTCAAAGCTAAAGGAGGATGGAGATTTCAGAATCTATTTAACTTCTGGGACATGGCTCTTAACCAATGTTTCAGGTCTTTTCACATATTTTCCTTTGCTGCTAGTTGTCACAACCTTATCAGAATTTTTTGTTTTAGTGGGCTGATCAGAAGTGTCATTATTTCCCTCTTTCTTTTTGTACCTTAGGTTGTATCTATTAGGATTGTCATTTTTTTTCTCCTTTACTCAATTCATTTAATTTACTATCCATGAGAGACTCTTCATATGCAGATTGGGTCAAATGAGGAGATGAAGAGGTGTCACGAAGACAATGGATTTCAGGATCAGTTTCTTCATCCTCTCCTTCTTCATCGGAAACAAGGTTTTTTCTGAGAGGGGTTTGAAATTTTTGATCATCCCTATCCCTATTTATTGGATCTCTTTGGAGGACCTGAGGGGCATTATTTGGTCTTCTGAAATTACCTTTATTGTCAGCATTCTATGAGTTTCTATAGTTTTTTTTTCCTTCAAGTTTCAACAGAAAGTGATTTTACCAATTTTGTAAGTTAATCAACCTGAGGGTGGAAAACAGGGGATTCATAGGTTTAAGCTTCATCACTACCTTTCCTTCTATCTCTATCAGAATTTCCCCTCAGTTTTTCAACTGCCAATATATTGGATTCTACTTCTAAGGTTGCATCTTGCATATGAGCTAAAGTGGTAGATCTTCTTTCTCTCAACAGGAGGCAAAACTCAGGGTCAAAATAAATGGCATAGGTAATCTTGGCAGAGGTTTATGTAGGATTTATTTCAGTGGGAATCTTGTTGTACATTTTATTGAATCTCTTTGAGAAGTCAGAAACAAATTCCCCTTCTTTCCTCTTAAGTGATCCAAATTCTATAATATAATAAAGGAAATCCTTGTTATCCCCCGAATGTCTCAAGAAGGAATCATCCAAATCTTCAATCCCAATAATAGATCCAAGATTCAAACCCCTAAACGACTTTCTAGCCTCACCATCAAGGCTCCGTACAAATACTCTCATCCATACATCTTCATTTTCAATGTTAAGATTATCTGCATAACTATAAAAAGCTCCAAGGTATTCTTCTACAGTTGTGTCTTCCTCCCCAGTGTTAGCACTAGAAGTCACCTCTAAATTGTAGCAGAGGTGAGCCCAGCACCCATCAGTTTGTATGTCACAATGAATAAATTTAAGGGGGTTGAATGGCCGCAGACTCAAGAAAAATATCGCTTTAACTCAGAAATTCAGACCAGGCAATGCATGAGCAAGTGAGGTCTTGATTTAACTTCAGTTAGTTGGTTTTAGTAAAGGGTGAATAGGGGGGAGAACAGGTGAGAATATGTAGAGGTCTGCTATGGACATCAAGTATTCCAACAGCCTAAGGAGGAAATTTTTTGGGAAAAAGATCCTCTTGGACTCAAAGCTTCAGGAAAATGAAAAATGATATAACAACACTACAATCAAACCGTCATTGCAACACATTCACAACGATTCATGTGAATCCTTCAATCATGAAAATTCAGTATCAGATGGAAAAAGAGTGGATAAAGAAACTGACTTTCATTAAATAAGAAGTCTCAAATCAGATTACATAACCAGTAAACCAGATCTTCATTAAAACTTTACAATGCGGGAGCTCTGCTCAACCATCCACCCTTAACAAAGTAACAAAACTAACTACTTATACTCAAAATTGCTCATGACCACCAAGAGTGTGATCGAACCACTACATTAATGTTTTCAGTCGATGCCTGATCTGTCAGATTGTGAAGGCCTCCTCATGTCAGATGCGAACCAGGTGCAGTTATGTGCTTTACAGGAAAATATGTCCATAAGGAAGCTTCGGATTGATAGTCTGCCTTTGCGGCCTCTCTCTGCATGTTTTCCATTTATGGGGTGAGTTGAAGTTTCAACCACCACTCCTTTTTCATTTAAATCTTCTTCTCGGGATCGCAATGAGGATAAATGCCCAAGGGATGTTGTGTGTTGCTTGTGGCTCTACACTGCAAGTCCTATGAAACCCACAACCTTCCTCTTTTGCACTTCCGAAATATCAAGCTTCAAGCGCCAGCTCCTTCTTCATAACCCCTTCATACTTGTGACCTTGGTCTTTGACACGGGGCTCCACCTCTAAGCACTTCAGAACTCCGGGCTTTTGGCCGCTTCTACACTTCGAGCTTCAGCCACTTTGACACTTCAGGCTTTACACATCTCTCATTTCAAATTTCCCGAAGTGACTTTCTCTACAAATCGGATCTGGCACCATGCGTCCCTCTGGATCGAATGGATCCTACTCACTTTGGGTTTCGGGACTTTGGACCTTTGACGAACAACTTTAACAATATTCTGAAATCCTGATTCCTACAATAATTTTCCACCATCGATCTCTCCCGATGAGATCTACGGTTCAGGTTTAACCTTTTCTCAACCTTGGGACTTTGGACCTTTTGCTATGGCACTATACTTGGTGCACTTTTGGATTCCAAACACCCACAAACCATCGATCTGAACTTCACATGGAATCCCAGCTGTTGGAAGCTGAACGCACCTGTTTTCTTGATTCGAATATGGAATGGGTCACTCTGAAAGGTGCACTTTGAAATCGATACTGATACCCATGCAAGAAAAGGATTGGGTCACCCTGCGGCCCTTAGACAACTTTATGTGATCACACCCAGTAAAATTGGGCATGTACTTAAGGTAGTCTCCAACTGGGAGAGCATTCATAGGCTGAGGTAAAATAAGAGGGGAATACCTAGTAGCCACTATGGCATCCATCCTATTTCTAGGAATATTAGCACCTGCCATTTGGTTGTGAACTGTAGGGGAACAAGGGGGAGATGGAGTTTTGACAACTGCAACTGGATTTTTGGGGAAAGAGGAAACTTGGATGGAGAATTTTCATTTTTCAGAGGAAGAGTTTGAGACTTGGGGGAAGATGGTATAGGGTCCAAGGGAAAAGAGGTTTCCTCTTTTTTAGTCACAGTAAATTTGATAAGAGGAAGAGTAGGAAGGCCCAAAGTAGGAAAATATTGAAGACTCTCAAGTCTGAACCAATTTACAACATCAGGAGAAACAAGGGTTTCAAAAATTTCTTCTTTAACTTGGGGGATAAAAGATGAGTATTCAACAGGGAAATTTTCAAAATCCAAACTTCTCGAAACTTCAGTAGAAGGTAAAAAAGGAGGGTTAGATATGGCTACTGGAATTTTAAAATTAGAATCATGTAAATGACCAAAAGTACCTGGTACTGTAGTTGAAAACCCTTCTTGAGAAGATTTCCCTTTCTTGATAATATTCTCTTGGTCAGCTTCAGGTGTTGCCAGAGGTAGATCTGGAGTAGACCTTGTGTCTCTGCCTTTGGGAGCCACAACTAAAACAATGGAGTCACCAAGTGCAAGCTGCAATCTTCAATGTACTGATTTCTAATGCACCTTTAGAATCAGTATTTCTTTGTCATTCAATCCCAGGGAAATGTCTTCAATTTGTTCCCTGACAATGGCACCAAGAATGTTAGCACTGGGAATAACCCTTAGATTTCAAGAGGATAATCCCAGTACCCATCAAAATATTTGTAAATGTAAATGAGTGATTAAAGGTCAAATGCACAAAACACAGAATAAGAATGTTTTAACGTAGAAATTTGGGCTAGCATGCATAAGAAAATGAGGTCTTGATTAACTTCAGTCAGTGGTTTGGGATAAAAGTGAATAGGAGGAAGACTTAGTGAGGAAAGTGGAAAGGTCTGCTATTAAAATAAGGTCTTTAAGAAGCCAATAGAAGAAAACTCAATCACAAGAACTTCTTGAACTTAAATTTTAAGCACACTAAAAAACATTCATAGCATCATTATAATCAAACATTCATCATAACAAAACCAAAAAATATCATATGGATCATCCAATCATGAGTATTTCATCATAAGAGGTAACGAGATGATAAAAAGGGAACTGACTTCTATTAATCAAAATGTCTCAATTCCAATACATAACTAGAGAACATCTTTACTTAGTCAAAATATTACAATCAGGGAGCCCTGCTCACCCATTCGAACCTCTCTAATAATTTAGAAGATGTATTTATAATAAAAAAAGTAAAGGAAACAACTAGAGGTGCAAGCTGGCCTTCCTATCCTAGGATTCTCCAAAACAACTACAATTCTAACACATGTACTAACAGATCTTAACAAACAGCTACAATTTAGGAGCCATGTTGGCAACCACTCCAACAAGAATTAAATGGCATGTATTATAGCTTAGGCACATTCTTATTCAGTGTGAAGTTTCCTCCAATGGTCATATGATGCTTCCATGCTTCCACTTGTGATCCTTTCTTCTTTCCTCATCATCAAAAATCGAGAAGGAGTCATGAATTCGAACCTTTGACTGTGATGTCCAGTTCGTAGCGCCATTATGTAGCGCGTTTGGTATCCAATTCTGTAGCACCCTTTGTAAAAAAACTTTGCATATTTCATAGGATTTCTCTATAACAACTCTACATATTCCGTAGTGCCATCCCTAAAATATCTCTTCTCTTTCTGTAGCGCCACTCCTATGTAACGACTTTGCAGTTTCCATACCGCCACTCCCAAATTCTGCAGATTTCGTAGAGCTATTTTTTATTTTGGCTAGGATATTTTTTAGCTCCTTTGATAGCGCAATTTGCAGAACATCCTGTATAGACGATTCCGCAATGCCATGGTACTACAGAATCTCTGTGATTTTTTTTTCTGTGTGATGTAATCAATTCTTCAAAAACACAAAAAATTTAGCTGATGGACTAGGAGCCTGTAGATGCCTATATAGGTAGAAAAATCATACTTCCTTGATCATTTCACACTTGCAAAAAGATACCACCCACAAAAATGGATCTGTCATCCCCCAACTACTTCATCAATATAGCACTCCTCCTTGTTGTTGGAGAACTTCCCTCTGTCATAACAACATATTTTTCCTTTGCAGGGATACTCCTCTTAACTACAAGTTAATCTCTTTCTATTGCAGCTTGTACCTGAACATTTAAGTTCCTCTGGTCCAGTTCATCCTTAAAATGTGACAATTCCTCCTTGAGCTTTATGTTTTGGGACTCAAAGCTTATTTTTTGCCTATACAGGGTCTTAAGTTGTTGGCATGTTTTATAGGCAGCGTATGCTTGTCATTGATGGAAAGTACAACAACAATGATGGCTTGAGTACAGGTACAATGTGCCAGGTGGGCACTAGAAGTATTTTGGGGAGACGCAGCAGAGCAAGCTCGTGAAGACCAGAGGAGATAGTGCAGAGGTGCACGCAGAGTGCAAGAGTGTGCTTGTTCATTTGATGGCAAATAGGCAGGCAAGGAAGATCAGCAGTGATGATGGCATGGAAAGATCAGGGCACCACAAAGACCCCATTTCGGAGTTTCACAGACCCGAAAATCAAAGATCGAAGGAACATTAACCTTTGAAGTAGTGAACCTAGAAATCCTGAAAGGTGAGAGATCAGAGCATGTCAAAGACTCCATTTCGGAGTTTCGGATACCAGGTGTTGGAGGAGTCAAGAGTCGAGACTCTTCATCACAGGGGTCCCGAAGTCGCAAAATGGGAAATCTCGAAATGTCAAAGACTCCATTTCGGAGTTTCGGATACCAGAAGTTGGAGTCAAGAGTCAAGACTCCTCATCACAGGAGTCCTGAAGTCGCGAAATGCAAAATCGCAATATGTCAAAGACTCCATTTCAGAGTTTTGGATACCGAAAGTTGGAGGATTCAAGAGTCAAGACTCCTCATCACAGGAGTCCTGAAGTCGCGAAATGCAAAATTGCAAAATGTCAAAGACTCCATTTTGGAGTTCTGGATACCAGAAATTGGAGGAGTCAAGAGTCAAGACTCTTCATCATAGGAGTCCCGAAGTCGCAAAATGCGAAACGCCGAAACATTGATCTGACTCCATTTCGGAGTTCCAGATACCGAGAGTTGGAAGTGTTGAAACACTTCACCACAGGAATGTTGAAATACGAAAAACAACTTTTGGTGCAGGTTTCAGATACCGGGAGTTAGAGTGTCGAGATACTTCTCCACAAGAATGTCGAAATGTAGGAATGTCGAAATGTGAAATCGCCAAAGCACTTTATGGATAAATGCTTGGTCACAACTATGGGCATGTGAAGGAAGGAGCTTGCAAGTTGCAAGGCTCCAATTTTGTGTTCGAGAGTTGGAAGAGTTAGAGTGACTCACAACAAATTCGCGAAACGCGAAATTGCGAAATGCAGTTTTGAATAAGGTTGTGGTCATAGCCAGTGGTCACATCTGCGGAATATGGAGGAAGGAACTAGTGTAGCCAAGCTCTATTTTGAAGATCGCGACTTAGATATTCGAGATGCCTCGCAACAGGAATTTGCGACATGAAAAATGTTGAAATACCGAAATGCGAAAACACCTTTTGGTGTAGGCTGTGGTCACAGCATGAGGCCACATATGAAAGGAAAGGTGAAAGGTTCCAAAGGCACAAGGCTCAATAGGTTCACAGTGTAACTACTAGAAATGACTGATGGTTTATGTCAAAGGACTCAAAGAGACTTCAAGATGATTGCCAGAGGAGCTGAAGAGGCTCAAGGCATCTGCCAGTGGAATGAAGACTATTCATAGAGGCAATTGACAGATGGAAGAGCATTGAAGCTTGTAACTACAATAGAGAGAATGAGCTCGATTATAATAGAGAATATGAAGAGTCTCGACTACTGAAGAGGCTAAGGAATCGCAGCATAACACCCAGTGGTGATGGACGCATGGGTTTAACCACCAGAGAAGCTAAAGAATTTCCATGATGATCAGGAAGAGGACTTGACACGAGGAGAACATGTAGAACAGAGAGAGTGTGTTGATGCTTGAGTGAGTGAAGTGGTTGCAAGGTGGAGTGGTAGTGAAGATCCCGATGTGGAGAACAGTGGAGTAGGATAGAGAATGCAGAAGCATCGCGCATAGAGGATGCACAAGGTGCACAGAGACTATAAGAATGTAGAACAAAGAAGAGATGAGGGTTGTTGTTGTTGAAAGTTATTCATGCGTGTAGAAGGAGGCAGTGTGCAGCAGCTGAAATGCATAGAAGAGGAATGGTGCATTGAATGGACATGGTGCACAGAGCATAATAGGCAAAAGAACAGAAAGCGCAAGGGATGTGTACAGGAAGGCAGTGAGGCAGACAGAGCAGGGAAATGTAGCAGAACAGTGATGAGACCGATAAGCCATTGTTGAACATTATATCACTATAATAAGTTTCAGAAGAAAAGATTTATTTTCTACGGTGGTAGGGAGGTGCTAGGGAGGACTATTGTCCTCATAGGTTCAAGTGGGTGCTTGAACACAAAGAGTTGTAGCTTCCATCTGGTTGCATCCATAGAAACCAGGGTGGCAGGGTGGTGCAAGGGAGAACATTGGTTCTCTGATATACAGGTCGATGCATGTGTAACTAGAAGTTGGTGCTTACGTCCAGTTGGTGATGGAAATCTTAGGGAGTTAGTGCTTCCTTCTAGTGGGTGCTAGAGAAACTAGGGAGTTGGTGCTTCCTTCTAGTGGGTGCTAGAAAAACCAGAGACTTGGTGCTTCCTTCTAGTGGGTACTAGAGAAACCAGGGAGTTGGTGCTTCTTTCTAGTGGGTGCTAGAGAATCCAGAGATTTGGTGCTCTTAGCAAGTAGTAGCTTGCAAAATAGAGGTTGTAGCCTCATTATGAGTTGGTGCTCATAAGTATGATACTGTACAGAATGTAAAGATTACTTATCATATAAAGAAGAAGACATTTTTACCCTTTATGGGTTTCCTCAAGAAATATTTGTCTTTGTGTATCTCATATGTGTGAATGATGTTGAATGTTCTATTGCTTACTTCCCTGCATTATTGTGATTGTCATTGAGTGCTCTGTAAAGAGTTTAAAATAAGCATAATTTTTTAAGCACGGTAACAACTGATTCACCCCCCCCCCTCTCATTTGTCCAACATAAGTTTCCTATGGAGAGGCAGGGATGTTCTTGCTGAAAACCTTTCCAGATAAAGGGTTTCACTGTGTTAGCACAATATTGGTTAAGGTGCCTATATGGATTTTGAGTTTTTGCTAAGTGCTAGCTTCACCCAGTGTTAAAAGGAACTACCTATGGTACAGTCAAGGAACCTAAGTAAAATGGTTTTATCATTATGAAAGAACACACACTTCTCTGTACATATTCAAGATTGAAAGGTGTTGTGTTTTGGCAATGCTACCAAAACCTGTATGCAGACGCAGCGTAAGTAGCACTACGTAAAGGCGTTGAGTAATATTTCACAGAGAATAGAAGTTGCATACAGGTACAACACGGTCAGGTGCTACCTACAGGCACTGCATAATATTCTGGCAGAAAACGAATTGTGCAGAGTTATTTTACCAGTTTTGAGTCATTAACTTAAAACTTTGATTGTGAACAATTGAGAAGGTATTTTTGAAAACTGGAGGAGTTTTTGTTCATAGCATTCCAAATAACAAAAACATCTCTAAGTTTTTCAAAATGTGTTATTTTTTGAGATATATTGGATATAGAAGTGGCACTACCCACTCTACACAGCGACACTACCTAATTTCCTGTAGCGGTCACAGATTTTGATATTTGCCTTGTTGGGAGGTTGCCACCTGTCAAGGATGATTCGAATGGCTTCTCAACGATCATTTATATTTCAAGGGACACCTGAACCTAATATTTATCTCCAGCAAAGGCCTCATGCAATGAGGTGGAGACATTTTATTAATGACTTCCAACATATTCCTGAAAATTAGCAGTTTGTTGGATTTTTGTCTCTTTGATTGTTGCCACCTATCTCCAAGGCTTAGAATCCAATGGAGGAGATGGGATTTGGCCACCTTAGTTCATTTGGATGCTATTGTCTATTTAAAGAAGGAGAGATCTCTTGAAAAATGGATTGATGAGCCAAGAGAGGCTAGAGAGAGTAGGAATAAGCAGTTTCCTGTGTGTGTTCATTTGTAACCCTGTAGGCATTTTATGATTGTAAGAATTACTGCTATTGGAGACTCATGCAAGATGTGTTTTCAGATTGTAAACCTTTGTCTATATTTCTTCTTATTTGAATATATTGTAGATTTGAGGATCAAAGGTTGTCAATGATTTACGGATCCCTAAGCAGCAGAGGATCTGTTGTATTTTTCCCATCAGTCATTTTTTATATTCAAGTATTTGTTGATTCATTAAATCGAGAGGATCTCTATTTACTGAACATTCTATCTTATATTTTCCTTCTTCATTTCTTCCACCTATCAGTATATAATCTTGTTTTTCGTTAAGTGGATTTTGTGCCTTTTGTTAGTGCAAATTCTTGCAAGGGGGTGTTTGCTTTCCAAGATCCGATCCCATGGTGTAAATGCGAAGAAATGGGGTTTAAAGAACCTAACATATGAATTTTGTCCAAGGTCACAGCCATGAGTGCACTATGCAACGCAGAAAATCCATTTCAGGTTAAAATTGCAAGTAGGTGGGCAGCTCCAGTATTCAACGGCGAGGATCGATAGATGGAGCAGATTGTCAGTCGGTGGAAATTTGAGCCCAACGGAGTTGCGTCATGTTTAGCACAGGAATCGGGCTCGCAATATCATCAAAATGATCCAGTCCATCCATCTCGGAGGAGCACGTGGCACACGATCAAGATCTATTGCAACTTCGCCCATCGCGACCTTGAAACACTTTTCTTCTGCAACTGGGATCCCCGAGACGCAAAGTGCTGAAGGTGTCCAGGGTTTGGGCCCACAATATTGTCGAGATGTTTAGTGTTGTCGGATCAGAGAGGGGCACATGGTGCACAACTAGGCTCTATCGCCTCTTCGCGCATCGCAACTTTTAAGCACAAGGAGTAGCCTCCTCCCATTCACGAGACGCGAAGTTCCGAAGGCGTCTGAGTTTTGGGCCCACAATATTGTCGAGATGTTCAGGGACATTCGATCAGAGAGGGACATGTGGTGCATGATTAGGCTCTATCGCCTCTTCACGCATTGTGACTTTGAAGAACAAGGATCAGCCTCCTCCCAGCTACGAGAAGTGAAGCGCCGAAAGTTCCCTTGAGGATAAGCGCAGGGTCATGGCTCGTGGTCACTCGGGGAAATAGAAGGAGTTGTGCAAAAGGGCCAAAAGAGCCACGTTTAGCTGCCGAAAGGATCGATGCGATCTCCAGGTGCCATTTCGACTCAGTCTCAACCCTAGTTCCTACTAGGAGTAAATGGAGGTGGGAGGAGGTGGTTGAAACCTCTCCTCACTCATTAATTGTAAGGTATGGAGGATTTGGCAGGTAGTTTTCCTGAGAGGGTCCTGTGTGCTATTTTTTCTCAAAGAAGCCATGTCGAGACCTCGACTAACCAGAAAAGTCTTCACACACTAGCTCAGCATTTAATGGCTTAGCTACCCCCTTGCAATATCCATGCACAGTTAAGGTGGTGTCTGACAAAGGATTTCCGTCCGAGTCTGACTAAAGGGACACCACACCTTGGAGGTCCGAGCACGCCTCTGATGGGAAAATTTTTCTGAGTATATGTACTCAGTTTTTTGTATTTTTGAAAGTATCAATGGTTGAGCTAGGCTCCCGATTGTAAAGCTTTGATGAAGCACTGGTTGCTCTAGTTATGTATTGGAATTTGAGACTTCTTACCTTATGAATGTCAGCCTCTTTCCATCTCTCTGTGTACACTGTGTTAGAACAACTCGAAATTGGAGGATCTGGTTGAGTTGTGTTGTTATAGGATGATGTATGTTGGATCACTGTAATAGTTGTATTGTTTCTAATCAGTTCTTGTATTTTCTCAATGCTGAATGATTTGGAATTGGAAGATCCAGTCAAGTCACCTTTTAGTTCCCCGAAACTCTGAACTAAGAGGATCTTGTATTATGAGTTTTTCCTCCTCAAGCTGCTGAAAGGCCTGATGCCCAAAGTAGTCTTGCTCACTCATCTCACTAAGTCTTCCATCTGCTCATTTTATAATCAACTCACTAACGGAAGTAAGATAAAGACCTCCTTTCTTTTTCTACATACCAAGACCAGTTTTTTGAGGTAGAGCGATATCTTCTTGAGTCTCTATCCATTTTTTCACCTCATTAAATTATTCGTGACATAAACTGATGCGCATCGAGCTCTGCTCCTACTACAATCCAGGAGTGACTTCCAATGCCAACATTGCTCTGCTCCAACATGTTGGTGTTGGAAGTCACTACTGGATTGAAGCAGGAGCAAAGCCCGACGCCCATCAGTTTATGTCACGAATAATTTAATAGGGTGAACGAATGGATAGAGACTCAAGAAGATATCGCTCTAACTCAGAAAACCGGTCTTGGTATGTAGAAAAACAAAGGAGGTATTGATCTAACTTTCGTCAGTGAGTTGATTATAAAATGAGAAGATGGAAGACTTAGTGAGATGAGTGAGCAAGACTGCTTTGGGCATCAAGCCTTTCAGCAGCTTGAGGAGGAAAAACTTAGAATACAAGATCCTCTTGGTTCAGAGTTTCGAGGAACTGAAAGGTGACTTGACTAGATCTTCCAATTCCAAATCATTCAGCGTTGAGAAAATACAAGAACTAATTAGAAACAATACAACTATTACAGTGATCCAACATACACCATYCTATAACAACGCAACTCGACTGGATCCTCCAATTTCAAGYTGTTCTAACACAGTGTACACAGAGAGATGGAAAGAGGCTGACATTCATAAGGCAAGAAGTCTCAAATGCCAATACATAACYAGAGAAACCAGTGCTTCATCAAAACTTTACAATCGGGAGCCTAGCTCAACCAACGATACTTTCAAAAATACAAAAAATTGAGTACATATACTCAGAAAAATTCGCCCAACAGAGGCGTGCTCGGACCTCCAAGGCATGGCGTCCCTTTAGTCAGACTCAGATGGAAATCCTTCATCATACTCCACCTTAACTGTGCATGGCTCTTGCAAGGGGGTAGTTGAGCCATTAAATGTTGAGCTAGCGTGTGAAGACTTTTCTGGTTAGTCAAGGACTCGGCATGGCTTCTTTGAGAAAAAACAGCACACAGGACCGTCTCGAGCAGACTGCCTGTCGGATCCTCCATACCTTACAATTAATGAGTGAGGAGAGGTTTCAACCACCTCCTCCCACCTCCATTTACTCCTAGCAGGAACTAGGGTTGAGACCGAGTCAGACTGGCACCTGGAGATCGCGGTGATCCCTTCGGTAGCTAAACCTGTCTCTTTTGGCCCTTTTGCACAACTGCTTCTATTTCCCTGAGTAACCACGGGCCGTGACCCTGTGCTTATCCTCAAGGGCGCTTTCGGTGCTTCACGTCTCATAGCTGGGAGGAGGCTGATCCTCGTTCTTCAAAGTCACGATGCACGAAGAGGTGATAGAGACTAATCGCGCACCATGTGTCCCTCTCTGATCGGATGGCTCTGAACATCTCGGCAATATTGTGGGCCCAAAACCCGAACGCCTTCATCACTTCGCGTCTCGTGAATGGGAGGAGGCTACTCCTTATGCTTCAAAGTCATGATGCCTGAAGTGGCGATAGAGCCTAATCATGCACCACGTGCCCCTCTCTGATCCAATAGCCCTGAACATCTCGGCAATATTGTCGGCCCAAAACCCGGACGCCTTCGGCACTTCGCATCTCAGGGATCCCAGTTGTAGAGGAAAAGTGTTTCAAGGTTGCGATGGGTGAAGCTGCGACAGAGCTCGATCATGTGCCACGTGTTCCTCCGGGATGGACAGCTTGGATCATTTCGGTGAGATTGCGAGCCTGATTCCTGTGATAAACATGGCGCAACTTCGTTGGCCTCAAATTTCTGCCAATCGATGATCTGCTCCATCGATCGATCCTTGTCACTGAATACTGGAGTCGCCCGCCTACTTGCAATTTTAACCTGAAATGGATTTTCTACACTGCACAGTGCGCTCATGGTTGTGACCTTCGACAAAATGCATATGTTAGGTTCTTTAAGCCCCATTTCTTCGCATTTACGCCACAGGCTCGGATCTTGGAAAAAAAACACCCCCTTGCAAGAATTTGCTCTAACACCTTTGATGAGTGGGATGTTTGTGACTCCATTTCCCATTGGTGTAGCCTACTGATATACAATTTGTTTCCCTCTCGCTTTCTTTACCCATATTTTTGATCCACCTGTTCAAAACCAAGGTATCTTTTACATTCTGATGGGTGATGAGCTTACACTTTAGCAGTCAAAGTGTGACTTTTAGTGCTAACATTTTTGGTGTCGTTTCTGGGGACGGATTTGAGCAGATTGAAAATCTCTCTGGAAAGAATGACACTGTATATCTCCAGCTTTAGATGGTGACTAAAGTTAGACGCCTTCAAGACTGCACATTCACCATGGTGACTCCATTTTTCAGAATCTGTTGGTGACTCCACTGGGGATGAGGCAAATCAAATGGCTATGAAGGCTATCCTGGCCAGGAGGTTTGCCCCACTCAATTTCTCAGCTATAGAAATTTATCCACATCCTGTGCCTCTTATTGATGAATGGAAAGACTTGTTGCCCAGATTTTATGAAGGTAAGGATGATATCCCTATTGAGCATGTTCATGAATTTCATAATTTGATGTAGCAGCTTGACATCCATCATGAAGATATATTGATGAAAATGTTCATGTATTCATTGGATGGTGATGCACGTAAATGGTATTTCTCATTACCCCCCTCCAACATTTCATCCTTGAAGGATTTCCATAGAGTATTCAATGAACACTGCAAAACGTTTTATCCCTCTGAAAGTATTTTTCATAGCTGTTGTGAGGGATATGTAGAATGTGCTCAAGATTTGTTAGATTGCTCTGCTGAATATAAAGACGAAAACTATTTTATTCACTGTCCAAATGAAGATATGAATGAACCTCTTTCTCTTTCTTATTCCCGAGAAGAAAGTCTTCCAGATATCAGTCATGATTGTACTAATGATTGCATGGATTCAGTTGCATTATATCATGTACCTTATGCATCTGATGTCTCCGATTTGAAAGAAGAACAAAATGTAGAAGATGATCTTTCTCTTTTCCTGCAAGAGGTTTCCCATGATATCTTTTCACCTGAGATTGAAGAAAGATATCAGGGGATTGTTCGTTTTTCTGTGAAATACCAAGGAGCCCTGGACTCAACTATCTTTGATGAATACTCTGATTAAGAGGACTAGATCCATTCTGCTGATTTGAGGAACAGCCAACTGAGTTATGACAGTCATGAGTCTGATTATGATAGAGAACAGTATTATGAAGAAATCATCTATTAGGAAACCGTTGTAGACATTCAATAGTCATCTCTACAAATCAGTAAGCCCGCATGCACTGTGCTTGAAATCAGATCTGCAAACAACAACAAACAGTCTCTCATTAGAAGTAAAGTAAGTTTGCATCCATGTTCAGATTTGCAGGAAGTTAGAGGTGGCAGCCTTTCTCAAGAAAAATATGTGCATATACTTTTCCATCTTCAGCTAAAATAGTAGCAAGAGGTATTTGTTTACAACTTTATTGATCCATTTGCTAATTATTTGGAGTCTTTGAGCAGCTTGAATGTCGGAGCATTTCTGTAATCTTCGGGTTCCTGCATTCATATTTTCCGGATCAAGATATTCACTAGTCAGTCGGATATTTGTATGGCTTCATTGGAAGTATGATCTTACTTAACCAAGAAGCATCACGCTTGATTAGAGTAGGAGTAGGAAGAAATAAGCTCATTTTTTAGCATTTCCTTTTTTTTCAGTTTTCAACATTTGTTTTTAGCATACAGTCATATCATTTTCAAATAAGGAACAGAGGTGCTTTCAAGTAATGAGGTTTTCTGGGATAGAGTTAAAGATGGACAAGGCATAGGTCTAGAAGTTCTTGGAAGCTCGCGGGGAGCATGTCATCCCCCATGGAGCCTATGTTAGCACAAGATTGGTTAAGGTGCCTATATGGATTTTGATCTTTTGATAAGTGCTAGCTTCACCCAGTGGTAAAAGGCACTACCTATGGTATGGTCAAGGCACCTAAGTAAAATGGTTTTTTCATCATGAAAGAACACACACTTCTCTGTACATATTCAAGATTGAAAGGCGTTGCATTTTGGCAATGCTACCCAAACCTGTATGAAAAAGCAGTGTAAGTAGCACTACGTAAAGGCATTGTGTAATATTTCACAGAGAACAGAAGCGACATACAGGGGCAACACAGTCGGGCACTACCTACAGGCACTACGTAATATTCTGGTAGAAAACGAATTGTGCAGAGTTATTTTACCAGTTTTGAGTCATTAACTTAAAAATTTGATTGTGAATAATTGAGAAGGTATTTTTGAAAACTGGACGAGGTTTTTGTTCATAACATTCCAAATAACAAAAAACTCTCTCAGGTTTTCAAAATGTGTTATGGTTCGAGAGATATTGGATATATAAGTGGCGCTACCCACTCTGCACAATGGCACTACCTAATTTCCTGTAGTGGTCACGGATTTTGATATTTGCCTTGTTGGGAGGTTGCCACCTGTCAAGGAGGATTCGAATCGATTCTCAAGGATCAGTTATATTTCAAGGGACACCTTCACCTAAGATTTATCTCTAGCAAAGGCCTTATGCAGTGAGGTGGAGACATTTTATTAATGAATTCTAACAAATTCCTGGAAATTAGCAGTTTGTTGGATTTTTGTCTCTTTGATTGTTGCCACCTATCTCCAAGGCTTAGAATCCAATAGAGGAGATGGGATTCAACCTCCTTAGTTCATTTGGATTATATTTTCTATTTAAATAAGGAGAGATCTCTTGAAAAAGGGATTGATGAGCCAAGAGGGGCTAGAGAGAGTAGGAATAGGCGGTTTCTTGTGTGTGTTCATTTGTAAGCCTATGGGCATTTTATGATTGTAAGCATTACTTCTATTGGAGACTCATGAGAGTTGTGTTTTCAAATTGTAAAACCTTTTCTATATTTCTTCTTATTTGAATATATTGCAGATTTGAGGATCAAAGGTTGTCAATGATTTATGGATCCCTAAGCAGCGGAGGATCTACTGTATTTTTCCCATCAGTCATTTTTTATATTCAAGTATTTGTCGATTCATTAAATTGAGAGGATCTCTATTTACTAAACATTCTATCTTATATTTTCGTTCTTCATTGCTTCCGCCTATCATCATATAATCTTGTTTTTTGTTAAGCAGCTTTTGTGCCTTCGATGAGTGGGATGTTTGTGACTCCATTGCCCATTGGTGTAGCCTATTGATCTACACTTTGTTGCCCTCTCTCTTTTTTTACCCATCGTGATGATCCACCTATTCAAAACCAAATTTATATTTTACATTATGATGGGTGTTGAGCATACACTTTAGCAGTCAAAGTGTGACTTTCAGTGCTAACATTTTTAACATTTTTGGTGCCATTGTCGGGGACGGATTTGAGCAGATTAAAAAGCTCCCTGGGAAGAACGACACTGTACAGCTCCAGCTCTATATGGTGACTAAAGTTGGATTCCTTCAATACTGCACATTCACCATGGTGACTCCATTGTTCAGAATATGTCAGTGACTCCACTGGGGATGAGGAAAATCAAATGTCTATGAAGGCTATCCTGGCCAGGAGGTTTGCCCCACTCGATTTCTCAGCTATAGAAAATTATCCACATCCTGTGCCTCTTATTGATGAATGGAAAGACCTGTTGCCCAGATTTTATGAAGGTAAGGATGACAGCCTTGTTGAGCATGTTCATGAATTTCATAATTTGATTCAACAGCTTGACATCCATCATGAAGATATATTGATGAAAATGTTCATGTATTCATTGGATGGCTATGTAGGTAAATGGTATTTCTCATTACCCCCTTCCAACATTTCATCCTTGAATGATTTCCACAGAGTATTCAATGAACACTGCAAAATATTTTATCTCTCTGAAAGTATTTTTCATAACTATTGTGAGGGATATGTAGAATGTTCCCAAGATTTGTTAGATTGCTCTGTTGAATATAAAGATGAAAACTATTTTATTCACTATCCAAATGAAGATATGAATGAACCTCTTTCTCTTTCTTATTCCCAAGAAGAAAGTCTTTCAGATATCAGTCATGATTGTACTAATGATTGCATGGATTCAGTTGCATTATATCTTGTACCTTATGCATCTGATGTCTCCGATTCGAAAGAAGAACAAATTGTATAAGAGGATCTTTCTCTTTTCTTGCAAGAGGTTTCCCGTGATATCTTTTCACCTGAGATTGAAGATAGAGATACGGGGATTGTTCATTTTTCTATGCAAGACCAAGGAGCCTTGGACTCACCTATCTTTGATGAATACTCTGATGAAGAGGACCAAATCCATTTTGCTAATTTGAGGAGTAGCCAACCGAGTTATGACAGTTATGAATCTGATTATGCTAGAGAACAATATTATGAAGAAATCAGTTATCAGGAAACTGTTGTAGACATGCAACAGTCATCTCTACAAATCAGTAAGCCCAAATGCACTTTTCTTGAAATCGGATCTACAGACAACAACAAACAGTCTCTCATTAGCAGTAAAGTAAGTTTACAGCCATGTTAAGATTTACAGGCAGTTGGAGGTGGCAGCCATTCTCAGGAAAAAAATGTGCAGATACTTTTCCATCTTCAGCTGAAATAGCATCAAGAGGTATTTGTTTACATGTTTATTGATTCATTTGCTAATTATTTGGATTCTTTGAGCAGCTTGAATGTCAGAGCACTTTTGTCAAACGAAGGATGGATATTTTGTTCTTTTGAAAAGCATTTTTGTAATCTTCGGGTTCCTGCATTCATCTTTTCCGGATCAAGATATTCACCAGTCAGTCAGATATTTGTATGGCTTCATTGGAAGCATGATCTAACTTAACCAAGAAGCATCACGCTTGATTAGAGTAGGAGTAGGAAGAAATAAGATCATTTTTTATCATTTCCTTTTTGTCAGTTTTCAGCATTTGTTTTTAGCATACAGTCATATCAGTTTCAAATAAAGAACAGAGGTTCTTTCGAGTACCAAGGTTTTCTGGGAAAAAGTTAAAGATGGACAAGTCACAGATCTAGAAGTTCTTGGCAGCTCACGGAGAGCATGTCATCCCTCATGGAGCCTATGTTAGCACAAGATTGGTTAGGTTGCCTATATGGATTTTGATTTTTTGCTAAGTGCTAGCTTCACCCAGTGGTAAAAGGCACTACCTATGGTACGGTCAAGGCACCTAAGTAAAATGGTTTTGTCATCATGAAAGAACACACACTTCTCTGTACATATTCAAGATTGAAAGGCGCTACGTTTTGGCAATGCTACCCAACCCTGTATACAGACGCGGCATAAGTAGTGCTACGTAAAGGTGTTGCGTAATATTTCACAGAGAACAAAAGATGCATACAGTTGCAACACAGTGAGAGCTACCTACAGGCGCTGCGTAATATTCTGGCAAAAAATGAATTGTGCAGAGTTATTTTACCATTTTTAGTCATTAACTTAAAACTTTGATTGTGAACAATTGAGAAGGTATTTTTGAAAAATGGAGGAGTTTTTTGTTGATAACATTCCAAATAAAAAAAACCTCTCTTAGTTTTTCAAAATGTGTTATGGTTTGAGAGATATTGGATATAGAAGTGGCACTACCCACTCTGCACAACGGCGCTACCTAATTTCCTATAGCGGTCACGGATTTTGATATTTGCCTTGTTGGGAGGTTACCACCTGTCAAGGAGGATTCAAATGGATTCTCAAGGATTAGTTAGATGTTAAGGGATACCTGCACCAAATATTTAGCTCCAGCAAAGGGCTCATGCAATGAGGTGGAGACATTGTATTAATGACTTCCAACAAATTCTTGAAAATTAGCAGTTTGTTGGATTTTTGTCTCTTTGATTATTGCCACCTATCTCCAAGGCTTAGAATCCAATGGAGGAGATGGGATTCAACCTCCTTAGTTCATTTGGATGTTATTGTCTATTTAAATAAGGAGATATATATTGAAAAAGGGATTGATGAGCCAAGAGAGGCTAGAGAGAGTAGGAATAGGCAGTTTCCTGTGTGTGTTCATTTGTAAGCTTGTGGGCATTTTATGATTGTAAGAAAATAATTCTATTGGAGAATCATGAGAGCTGTGTTTTTGGATTGTAAACCTTTGTTTATATTTCTTCTTATTTGAATATATTGAAGATTTGAGGATCAAAGGCTGTCAATGATTTATGGATCCCTAAGCAGCAGAGGATCTGTTGTATTTTTCCCATCAGTCATTTTTTATATTCAAGTATTTGTTGATTCATTAAATTGAGAGAATATCTATTTACTGAACATTCTATCTTATATTTTCCTTCTTCATTTCTTCCACCTATCATCATATAATCTTGTTTTTTGTTAAGCAGCTTTTGTGCCTTCGATGAGTGGGATGTTTGTGACTCCATTGCCCATTGGTGTAGCCTACTAATCTACAGTTTGTTGCCCTCTCTCTTTCTTTACCCATATTGTTGATCCACCTATTCAAAACCAAAGTTATATTTTACATTCTAATGGGTGTTGAGCTTACACTTTAGCAGTCAAAGTGTGACTTTCAATGCTAACACATTGTACATGTCCATGAGTTCCTTCATCTTTCTTCTCTCATTCAAACGTTTTCCTTCAAATGAGCAACTTCTTTCCTAGCATCCCTGAGCTATCTGATCAATTTTTTGAAAGTGGGATTACTAGGTGGAGTGTTGATGTTGATAACCACAATAGGTTTCTCAATGGCTTTACCTTTATATTTCTATTGAACAGAGGCTCTATCTATCACCTCAATAGGCTTCTCAATGCATTTACCCTTATGTTTCTCTTTCATTGGAACTGAAGCCTTGGGTAAGACATCTGCTTCAACAACCTCCTTGTGGGTTAATGATATAGTAAAAGGCTTCCTGATTTTGATCTTAGCTACTGGAGTAGGTGAAGGAAAATGAAACTTCTTTCCTCTCTTGGTTGTGGTTTTGGTAGATGAAGGGACTTCTTCCAATTCAAGTGTAGGAGGAGGTGAAAAATATCTCGGTGGGGAGTGATGAACCTCCCTCTCTTCTTCTTCAATTTCTTTAGGGGTTTCTTTCTCTTGAGTAGTGGGTTTTCTTTTTCTCTTCCTGCTTGTTCTTTATGGAGAAACACTACTAGATGGAAAAGGGCTCTTCATCCTTGATTGAGGGGTAGAGACTATATCTAGCTGCATATGGGCAGAGACGATGAATTGTTCCCAAAGAATGTTCATTTTCTTCAACTCTTCCATCACCAACATCCTGATCAAACCAAAGTGGAAGACACTAGTGTCCACAGCCTTGGACTTGGCTTGGACTTTATCAGACATATCTCCCATACTCCTCAATAGATGAAAAAGGTATATTCATTGAATCCTTACCAATGAAATGCAACAAGAGTCTTATATGATATTGGTATAGCATGTTAAACCTTCCCTCACATGTAAAATATCTCTAGATGATCTTCAACATTTTATCAAAGCCTTTAACTAGGTGGCTCCTAGGAACTCCCTTAGACAAATTGTCTTTTTGATAGTCTGGTTTGAGTAAGTCCTTGGAAAAGGCAGCATTGAGGATCATGGATTTGGAACACCTCTCACCAGTATTAGGTATCCCATTGGTTGCTGCAATAGAGGCCTCAGATAACTCAAACTCAAGGTTTCCCACCTTGGTCTTAATTCCAACAAAGTGTAATTCAATCTGACTTGCTACTTCAGGGTGTCCCCTCTACATTTTTTGACAAAAAGAGAGGCAACCAACCCTTTGGAAAACCTCCCTGAACATTGGCTCAACATCAAACAGGGGCATGTCAGAAGGTTCAGTCCTGACCACACTCCCTCCCTTGTGCGACTTCTTCATTTGAGGTGTATCCATGGATATAAACAGGGGATCAAAGGTTTTGATTCAATGAGGAGTAAAGGAACCAAATATAGGCAAATATCTATGAGAATTGACAGTGGCTAATGGTTTCTCTCTCAATTATTTTCCTCCAACTCACTTTGAGTTAACAATAGATTGGTCTAATGGATTTATTTTAAAAAATGAGAGAAAGAAACTATGAGGAAAGGTATGCAGGGTTTCACTCCTCAATTTTATGACACCATACAATGGTCATCAAAGCTTTAAAAGGTAGGGAATGTTATCCTTCTCACTGCCAACATACTTTGAGATTAAAAATGTAGGAAGACTGAGTGAATAAGGGAGGCTAATGCATGGATCTTGTGAATACAGATGATGGCACTGATAAATCCAAGGAAAACGCAATACTAGGACAAGGGATCTGTAGCGTTAGTTTTGGCAGTGATTTCTGTAGCACGGTGTGGACACAAGAGCCAGGTGAATGAATGGGCATTCGTGATTCTGAATAAAAATGGATGGACCTTAGTATAGGATAAATTCAGCTGGAAAATGACTATGGAGTTTTTGGAAGAAGAGCTACAGATGAAAATGGATGAGAAAGGATGCAGTCTGCAGCACCAGGCGCTACCAAAAGATGAGGTTGGTGTATCTTAACACTTTCCCATGCAGTTGAAAATACTAATGAAATACCTGGAGGTTGTGGTTGATGATGGAATATATGCAACAAGCTATGGAACTGCTACAGCCACCTCAACCTCCAATTCATCTCTAACAGTCGATTCCATAGCTCAATCTCCAGTTTGTCTGAACTAGTGATTTCAGCAACACCAACCTTGGGAGGAAAAATTCAAATTGATAAATAATTAGCAAGCTTATAAATGACCAAATCATGACTTCAGTTGATTATGGAGAATTATGGTAAAGGAGAATAGGACAAAGGTGCACTACGGAAACACCTAGTGAGTTGGTAGTGCCCTTTTCAAAGTTTTTTTTGACCCCCTTAACGGACACAGGGACAACATGAAAATGATAAAGAGAATGAGTGGATGGAATGACTTGTCAATTTGTTAGGATCATGGGGTTGATAATGCTTGGTGTCAAGTCAAAAGGTGAGTCAAAGACATGAACCATAAAATGAATCTAGGCTAAAATCATATGTATGGGCCAAAAAATGAGCCAAAACCTAGGTCTTTATTTGTTTAGACTAACCTAAGCAAATCACAAAGAGAAATATAAAGAAAACCTAAAGTCTAAAGGATAAAAATTAAAAGCCTAAGGCATAAAAGACCCATGAAAACTTAATGTGATAACGGGTAGGTACAAAGATACAGGAACCTCCCAGCTTCCATGGGGTAAATGAATTTGACGTATTCTTAACACAGTACGAAGATGAAGTGTTAGAAAATCAGAGACTCTTAGACATGGATATAGCACTCAAGGAAACACCTGGAAGATGGTGGGGTGTGCACAAAGAAATAGTCAAGGACTGGTACCAATGTAAGCGATTACTATGCATCAGGTTTGGTGCAGAACAGGGAAGCAACCAATTGCAAAAATATGATGGACAGGGGACACCAACAGAACACTTGGAGAAGTGCAGAACTCTATGGAGGATGACGCCACTGGAGTAATGGCCTCATCACTTTGTTCACACATTAGAAAGCATTCCAACAAACTGGTATGCAGACCAGGAACTACGCAAAGGAACTATGAGTTGGACCATACTACAGCAGAACTTTACAGTCACTTTGTCATTTGAGCATGAGAAACCCAACATAGATGCATCACTTAAACAAATCAGAGGGGTGATATTCATTAAGGAACCAGAAGTTGAACTCATAGCAAAATAACAATAGCATAATAGACAAACAGTGAAAGAACTACTGTCACGCTACCATGTGCAGGAAGAGGCACCAAATGAAGATGACCCACACTATATTCAGATTGAGGAAGTTGAAGGAGAAAGAGAAGTGAAAGGTCCACCTCTGGAATCAGAAGTAATTTTTGTGCCGATCAAGGTGAAGAAAATCAACATTGGTATAGTTGAGAAGCCCAAAATGGCCAGCATTGGAGACTACTGGGATGAGCAAACAATGGAAATCATAACAAAGCTATTGCGCGAGTACAACGACATTTTCCCAACAAAGTTCATAGAAATGAAGGGCATAGTAGGAGAGCTAGGTGAAATGAAGATACCACTCAGAGCCGAGGCAAGATCGATTAGAAAACAACCATACATATTAAACCCGATATATAAGCAAAAAGTCAAAGCTGAGATCGATAGGATGTTGGAGGCTAGAATCATAGAACCTATAGAAGAATCAGAATGGATAAGCTCGATGGTAGTTCAGGAGAAGAAACAAAGGGGGATAATAATATGCGTCGACTTGAGGAAGTTGAATAATGCGTGCCTACATGCCTTGTTCCCTATGCCTTTCACAGATGAGGTGTTGGAGAACGTAGGAGGACAGGAAGCTTATTCAATCACTGATGGATTCTCATGATACCATTAGATCCAGAAAGCAACAAAAGACAAATACAATACCACTTTTTCTACAGAATGGGGATATTAATAGTACACAGTCATGTCATTTGGACTGAACAATGCACCAACAATATTCTCCAGAGTAGTCATAGATGCATTTAAAGAGTTTATCCACCAGTTTCTAGAAGTATATCTGGATGATTGGACACTCTATAGTCTGTTGAAAGACCATGTAGAGGTATTGCGACTAGTGTTAGAAAGATGCAGGCAGTGAAAGATTTCGTTAAATATCAAGAAGTGCATCTTCATAACACCTTTTGGGATACAATTAGGCCATATAGTATGCAAGCAAGGTTTTCTAGTATATCTTTCAAAGATTACAATAATTGTTAACCTACCACCACAAAAAACAGTCTATCAATTGACAGCGACATTGGGACACACAGGATACTACATGAAATTTATAAAGGGGTATGCCCAAATCACTACGCCAATGGGGAAATTGCTAAGGAAAGACACCAATTTTCAGTGGAATGAGGAATGTCAGCGCGAATTGGACACCCTGAAAGAGAAGATGGTAACCACACCAATATTGGTATTCCCCGATTAGGAAAATACATTCCACGTACATGTAGATGCATCGTCCATAGCACTTGGATCTATTCTGGTGCACCCAAGAGCAAGAGAATTGGACCATCCGATTGCATTTTCTAGCAGAAAACTGTCACAATCGGAGAAGAACTACAATACCATAGAGAGGGAAGGCTTATTTATGGTATACGCGCTTTAGAAGTTCAGGCATTACTTACTGGGAAAACATTTCAAGATGTTCACAGACCATTCAGTGCTCAAATACCTCGTCAACAAGCTAGTGTTGGGGGGGATAATTTGTCTATGACTATTGTTGTTTTAAGAATTTGACTTTGAAGTGATATCCAAACCAGGAAAATTTAACATAGGACCTGATCACCTGTCAAGGATCATCAATGGGGAGGACCCTACAAATCTAGAGGATACATTTCTGAACACACAGTTATTTTCAGTCCAGATAGCAAATGAATACTTTGCATACATCATCCAGTACTTGAGTACAGGGACTGTGCCACAGGAATACAACACCATGCAGAAGACAAACTTGGTAGTCTAGGTTGCGGACTATCAGTTGATTGCAGGACACTTATACAAAATGGGTGCAGATAACATCTTGAGAAGATGTGTGCTACAACATGAAATACCAAGGATTTTAGCAGAAGCTCGTGAGGGAATATTAGGAGGACATTATGTAGGAAAAGCTACCGCGTAGAAGGTATCGCGCATAGTACTATGGTGGCCGACTATTCACAGAGACTCAAAGGATTGTTGGATCATGTTGTCATTGATGCCAATGGTTTGATTGATTGATGTCATTGATTGATGTCAAGTAATTGATTGATGTCAAAGGATTGATTGATTGATGATTGATGTAATA
>JZKD02S2283084.1:110210-120763 GCA_000966675.3 Picea glauca | reverse complement strand
TTCTCCATCTAGATCAAGAACGTTGGCAATGGTGGCAATGGAGAAAAACTTCCCGTCAAGGGTATATTTCTTTATGAATGCTTTGACACTAACACCAACCATTTGGGTCATTTAACAAAGTTGAAACAATTAGGAACAGTGGAATACTTTATAGCTGCCTTTGAGCGCCTGGATTTTTAGACAGAGGGCATGTCTGATGCCTTTTTCCGAGAGTGTTTTATGAGTGGTCTCAAGGATGAGATTCGGGCCCATGTCCTCATGGCTCGGCCTCAGATTTGGGTGGAGGATACTAAAAGAGCTAAAGAAGCACAACAGGTTGTATCTTCTCAAAACCGAAAACCCTCCTTTATCCCTCGCCCTAAACCAGTAAATCCCACTACTCCCTCTGCTCCTCTAAAGATCCAAAAATTGACCAGGGCTGAAATGGCTGAACACCAGCTCAAGGGCCTTTGTTATAATTGTGATGAAAAATATTTCCTGGGCCACAAGTGTAAGGAACAAACGCTTTTTATGGCCATCTCCGAGGATATTTCGGAAGAGGATGTTGAAAATCCGCTTGTGTCTGAGTCACCTGAAACCACTGACATAACCCCTCCCTCAGACCCTCTCGAACTAGAACCGATCATTTCCTTCAATGCTCTCACTGGCTTCTCTGCTCCCCAAACCCTCAAACTAATCAGTTACATCAAGCATCAGAAGGTCATCATTATGGTTGATAGTGGAAGCACCCATAATTTTATTCATCGCCGCATTGCCCAAGAAACTCATTGCTACATCCATGTTGTCAATAATTTCCACATCATGATTGCCAATGGTGGTTCCATGAAATGTGGATAGAGTTGCGAAAATGTGTGTCTCCAAATTGGTGACTACCACCTGAAATCTCATATGTTTGCTATCGACATGGGCAGTTGTGACATTGTGTTGGGTGCAGAATGGCTAAGGACTTTGGGTCGCATTCTCATGGATTTTAAGGAATTAACCATGCAATTCGACCAGGAGGGCCACCAATATAAATTCCAAGGCATCACCACCAGTTCACCTGAGATCATTAGTTCCCATCGCATAGAAAAGGTGCTCAAAAAAGGTCATTCTGATGTTATTGCCCAACTCCATGCCATACAAGCAACAGAGAAATCCTCAGTGCCGCAAGACCTCCAAGCCATCCTTTCTAAACATCAAGTGGTCTTTTCCACTCCCCAAGGAATCCCTCCTTCACATGGTGTTCATGATCATTCCATTCCCCTTGTACCCGAAATCCTTCCTCCCAATATTCGTTTGTATCGTCACCCCTTTTCCAAAAAAAATGACATTGAGAAAATGGTCCAAGAACTCCTTAATGTAGGCGTTATCCGCCCTAGTATGAGCCCCTACTCTTCTTCTGTGGTCATGGTCCTAAAGAAAGAAGGTTCTTGGCAAATGTGTCCTAACTTCTGTGCCCTCAATAAACTTACCATTAAAGACAAATTTCACATTCCTATCATTGATGACCTCCTAGATGAATTGAGTGGCGCCCAATTCTTTACTAAAATTTATCTTCGTTCGGGCTACCACCAGATACGTATGAAAGAGGAAGACATTCCCAATACTGCCTTTAGAACTCATGAGGGCCACTATGAGTTTTTGGTCATGCCCTTTGGCTTATGTAATGCTCCCTCCACCTTCCAAATCCTCATGAATCATGTCTTCCGTCCTTTTCTCCATAATTTTGTCTTAGTTTTCTTTGATGATATCCTCATATATACCAAAATCTAGACAGACCATCTTGCTCATGTGGATCGAGTTCTCCATCTACTCTCTCAGCACCAACTTTTCCTGAAACAATCTAAATGTGCTTTTGGTGCCTCAAAAGTAGAATACTTGGGTCATCTGGTTGGAAAGGATGGCATCAGGGTGGATCCAAAAAATATTGAAGCTATGCAAGATTAGCCTCACCCAAAGACTCTCAAAATCTTGCGTGGATTTCTAGGCTTAACAGGGTATTATCGCAAGTTTGTTAAGAATTATGGAAAAATTGCAGCACCTCTCACTGCTCTCCTAAAAAAGAACTCTTTCACTTGGACTCCAGCCACTGCTCAAGCTTTTAAAACCTTGAAGATGGCCATGTGCACCACTCCAGTCCTGGCCCTTCCTGATTTCACAAAGACCTTTGTGTTGGAATGTGATGCCTCAGGGAAAGGAATTGGTGTTGTCCTTATGCAAGAAGGTCGACCTTTGGCCTTTACCAGCAAGCAACTATCTGAAATAAATCTGGGCAAATCAATCTATGAAAAGGAAATGTTGGCTATTCTGCATGTCGTTGATCTATGGCGCCCTTATCTATTGGGGCAACGTTTCCAAATTAAGACAGACCATCAAATCCTCAAGTATTTTTTGGAACAACGCATTTACTCCTCGGAGCAACAAAAATGGGTGACTAAGCTCTTTGGATATGATTATGAGATCATTTACAAGAAAGGAAAAGACAATGTGGTTGCGGATGCACTTTCCAGAAAATATAAAGATGAAGGATCCCTTTTTTCTCTTTCCTTCATTGTACCAAATTGGATCCAAGCCGTTCGCTAGGAACGGCTACAAGATCCCAAAAGTTTGCATCTGATCCAACAATTGGAGTCCAATGCTCCAGTTTCCCCAGGGTACTCTTGGCTCCATGATGAGATTCAATACAAATGTTGTTTGTATTTAAGTAAACAATCAAAGCTTAAATCCATGGTACTTTATGAGCTTCATGCTACACCCACAGCGGGGCACTTCGAGTTCACCAAAACCTATGACAGGGTCAAACATTCTTTTTTCTAGGATGGTATGAAATAGGACATTCGTAATTTTGTCGTTGAATGTGATGTGTGTCAACTCAACAAGGGAGAAACAATCAAATCTCTAGGCACACTACAACCGCTTCTAATTCCACCTGCTATTCGGAAGGATATCTCTACGGATTTTAGTACCGGCTTACCCAAATTGGGAAATAAATCAGTCATCATGGTGGTTGTTGATCGCCTTTCCAAGTATGCTCATTTATGCTCTCTTCAACACCCATTTACAACATACACGGTGGCTCAAAATTTTATGGATCAGGTCTTCAAGCTTCATGGCATGCCGCACTCTATTGTTTCTTATCGTGACCCAACTTTCACAAGCAATTTTTGCAAGAACTGTTCAAGCTACAAGGCACCCAATTCCATCTTAGCACAGCTTATCATCCCCAGATTGATGTTCAAACGAAAGTTGTCAACAAGTGTTTGGAAACATATTTGAGTTGTTTTGCCTCGGAAAAGAAAAATCAGTGGGCTCAATGGTTACCCCTATCTGAATGGTGGTACAACACTTCTACCATACAGCTACACGCATGACTCCTTTTGAAGTGGTATATGGACAGAAGCCACCTTTCGTTCTCTCATACTTACCTGGTGTCTCGAAGGTCTAAGTGGTTGACCAAACACTTACAGTTTGAGAGGCTATTCTCCTTACCCTCGAAGATAATTTGGTCATGGCACATAATCACATGAAGCAACAAGTAGATTAAGGTCGCTCTGAATGTCAATTTGCAAAAGGGGATCATGTGTTTCTTCATCTGCAACCTTACAAGCAAAATTCCCTCAAGGTCGAGCATTGTCAGAAGCTAGTGCCCAAATTTTATGGTCCTTATACAGTTCTCAAGCGTGTGGGACAAGTACCCTATCAGTTAGATTTTCCCATTCATTCGAAGCTACATCCTATTTTTCATGTTTCATGCTTAAAGAAGATGATTGGAACTAAGTGCCAAATTCAAGCCAACCTTCCTGATTTAGCCGAAGAAGGATCCATTTGGCTACAACCACAAGTAGTTTTGGACTAGCGTGAGCATCGCCTGCATCAAAGAACCATCAAGGAATTTTTAGTCCAGTGGAAAGATACAACTCTAGCAGATGCCACTTGGGAACCAGCTACCATTCTGCAGCAATTTCCACATCTCAAGCCTTGAGGACAAGGTTGTTTTTAAGGGGGAGGACATGTTAGGGTCCTAACCCGCACATAGGTAGAACAATATATTCGGATGTAATACAGGTCAATATTAATAAGGCCTTGCAATAAAATAGAATAAGTCTAATGTAAGAAGACCTAATAGAAGCTTTCACTTCTAGAAGGATCTTCCTCTGGATGCTTCTTTTGATAGAGATATTTAGTATAAATAGGATTCGAGGGTATGAGAACCCTAGCTTGGATATTATTGTAATAGAGCTCTGCTCAACTAGAGGTTTCCCCCTCAAAGAGGCCCGTGAACATTGCTTTTAGAATCAAAGTGTTATTTATGTTGTTGTTCTTATATCATTTCAATGCTATTGTGGTGATTTTTATGGTTATATTGTTGTTATTCTGCAATTTCTAGCATTTTATTTCTGTTCTGCATACTTTTTATATCTGGTATATTACACAGACCATGAGGTGACGAACATGGACAAGTTCCCATAGTTCTCCAACAAATTTTACCTACAGACTGTGGGTATAGGACCCTTTGGTGAACCAATTAACCAACCAATCCAGTGGGGAGCTGGACTGGCCAAAAATGGGATTCTAGGCCTATTGGACATACCTCACTTTGGAAGGGGCCAGTATGCAAACAACTGCGTCAAGCAACTAATGGCAGTCACCCATGGCAGATACCTATGGCTGGAACAACTTGTCTCAATAGACGTAGAGATTATTACATACATCATAGGGCTTCCATCACGGGGTGAGGATCTCGCACAGTTCCTTTAGGACAAAATAAAGGAGAAAGCATTGGCCGAGGAAATGAAGAATAAATATGGTACCGAAAGGGGGTCGTGCAGAATCATCATCAAGCATTTTAGTGGCGCCGTGACAATAATGGCCACAAAAATTATGGCATGCAAATTACTTAGGAAATACCACAAGGAGGAAGTCTCGGCTAGGATTTTTGCAGTTGCAACATAGTGTGTGCAGGGCACCACACTCACCTGGGCCCCGTATTTGTTGAATCTATTCCTGGACGACTGCAAGGACATGGAGGATCCGAGGACAAAATTTCACTATTCATGGCTACTCATCCTGATAGCCTTGATCAGATGGAAGGAGCCTAAGTATTCATTCTTTTCCTCTAGACCCAATCCTTTCCATGGAGCGTGATACTTATTGTTGGGGTCTACTTCGGACCCCAAGAACAGAAAGGCGAATGCAACCATATTTGAAGGATATCACAATGACCTACAGGAGAGAATCGCCAACACTTGCAGAGTGACATCGGAAGTGGTTGCACAGTATCATGGAATAGCCAACTTCAAAGCAACGAGACATGCAATGTGGATCCAGGCACGGAAGGATCCCGACAATCAATGGCTACAACTACGCTATTGCATCAAGGAGGTGGACATAGAGATGGACATTAAGGATTGGGATGATGACTGGAGGATTCTAGTACTGAATTAAGAAATTCTTGCAGGAATGGAGGAGGAGGCAGGGCATGAACAAACACTTGCATAAGAGATAACGGTTCCCAAGAAGCCAAGGACCGATTAGAAAACAAGCACAATAAAAGAAAGGGGGTGTGTCCAATAAAGACACTCAAGCGGGGAAGAAGAACAACACCCAAACGCCACAAGTATAGCAGAAATAGACTGAGACAGCACATGGAACCTTATCAAGTGTGACTGAGCAAAAGAAAGGCCAGACTAAGAGACCAGTCATCCAAATGGGGGGTATGTGCAAGAAATATAAGGCGCACAGAATACCACCAAAATACACAATCACGGAGGATGACACGGACCTTGTGGCTCAAATGGTCCAAGATCGCATAGTGGAGGATTTTGAAAATGATGAGTGCTAAAGGGACAGTATTGAGGAGGAGCTGGAATACATATGACAACTCCTCCAGCAGCTCAGATAAGTGCAGGCAGCCGGCAACAGCATAGGAACAGTCTCATAAGCATCGTAGGTAAGAGGCGAGGTTGGATCAAGTGAGCAGGATAGGATCCAGACAATAGCACAACCGAGATAGAAATTTCATGTCACACCCAACATGTTGCGCATGGATGAAATCATGGGGAAAACACCCCTAAAGGACTTGGCCCAAATACAGTTGGTATTGACACAGATACCAACCAATGCCTTGTATGAACTGCAATTCAACGTCACACAAGAGGTACAGTCATGCACATGCACAGACGCAGCATAATTGCAGCATGCAAAGGACAAGCAGGACAAGATGGAATTGGTACTCGAGCAGTCTAAGCTCGAGAGAAAACATGAAAAAGACAGTGCAGATAGAATGGAGCAGGAATTGGTCGTAGCCTATGAGAAAATCCCAAACAATGCATAGACGACAGAACTCATGGTGACACATAAGATTGATCATATTGTGCAGACAATCGATCAATACAGATAGGAGATTGATAATATATGGGAGCATCTTGTACCTACCACGCAACCAGAGGTGAAAGAGCAGAGGAAGAAGGAGGCAATAATATAGCGACAAGTCCACGTGGCGACCGACTTGTTTGAGAAGGAAGCATAGCTTTAGACGAAGCTGGAAGAGGGTCAACAGGTCCAGTAGTGGGACCAGGAATAAGAGAGGATAAGTGTTGCTATCCAGGACCTCAAGCAGAGGCATAAGACAATGTCGATCACAGATCGCGTCAAAGGAGTGTAGTATACGAAGAAACTACAGGAAAAACTCATAGCTACGTAGAGACATAAAAAGGAGCGCCAAGCTCAAATGGAACCACTCCAGGAGCAAGCAGCAGAGCTCATTGCGCAGGTAGAACACACAAAGAAGAACTGGGCACAAACTCAAGCAGAGTGTGCAGGGATAGTCAGCGACGAGATTGTAGTGCAGGTATTGGACACACTCAAGGAGAAGACTATGCAGGCTCAAATGCAAGAAAAGGAACTAGCAAAAAAGTTCCAGGCTCTCGTAGGAGAGATTGAAGTAGTACACAAGGGTTAGGTGGCTCGGGACGAGCCACATGTCAGTGTTGGGGGATTATTGGATGCAGGATGAATCAAGAAGAAAGGATATTTTTGGAAGAGAAGCATGCAAGAGGAAAAATACAGCTAGAAGGAAAAGCAACACACACGCATGCATGGAGGACCTAACAATGATAGGGTTAGGGTTTTTGTAATACATTGTAATGGTTGGTGAGCTCAAAATATAAATAAGTAGTACTTAGGACAAATAGATACCTAGATATATACATAGATAGATACAGACCGAGAGAGAGAGAGAGAGAAAGAGTTGTAAGCATTGTATGAATCATTAAGCTGGTAAGCTAAGGAAGGAATGAGCAACTCGATCCTGAGGGTTAGATCACAAGATAAGGATCCTAGTGCGACATATTCAGCCTCGCAGGGCTCGAGGAGCCTATTGAGGAGAGTGAGATCCAGGAATGTAAACACGCACGGCGTGATATCTTACTAAACTATAATAAAATCTTGAGAGCCAGAACTTTGTGGACATGGCCCAGGTGGGGGTGAACAACGGTAACACTGTGTTGTGGGATTGAATGAATGTGTCTTTGTGTCTGATTAGTTGATGAATGTTGAATGAATTGATTAAATAGATCTAGTATTTTACACGCATGTATATAATAAATGTTATAATGGGATGTTAAATGGACTAAATAAAGGTTGCAACATACAAGCACATATCTTACTCAGTCTCAAGTTGCAAACACCTAAGTATTGCAACCACCCATAGAGCTATCTCGGGTGAGACTGCGCAGTACAATCAGTGTATTGTGTATCCTTCTGGGTTATCAGAGGGGTCGATAGTCTTTAAGGGCTTTTTTTGGGAAGCTTCTTAGTTCTGAACCAGGGTCAATATATAATGGTCAATTGAGAATCTGAATAACCCATAAGAATGCATCAAGACCAATAGAAGAGTAGACAAAGAGAAATATAAACCAACACTAGTGCACTCATTTGGCCATGAATTCCTCAGCTAGGATCCAGGAACTTTCAGTTGCTTCAGGTTTTCTCACAATATCCTTCACAAGGCTCTGAGATATTTCCTCAACGGGAAATCACACCACAGGCTTACAACCCAATTTGCAGGCACACATGCCTCTTTCTCAACATAAAAAACATAGCCAAACAATGGTTTCCTTGAACTTTATCATGGTTGGTCCTCTTACCATCCTTCCTATCCTTCTTTTCTACCCAAAACCTGAATGTAAAAACTGTCCCCCTTATGCATACCAATTCCCTCCCTTCCTTGCTTGCTTGACTTACACTCTTCTCAAAAATTATTTTACTTCATCCCATGCTCTCCAATAACTATGTGATGTTACCACTCACACCTAACCTCTTACATGAGGTAAATGATTGGATTCTCATACACTCAATCAACAAATAGAAGGTTATACACAAAGATAATAATTCAAGAATGTAGGTTGGATTAATACCCATGAGTAATTCCCCCTTGGACCCCTCTCTCTCTTGTGGAATCATATCCCCCTGTCATTCTTCATCTCTTTTGTATCGCAACAAAAAATTATCACTTTTATTAATTATTTCAATATTCATAATATGAATTTCATCCCCCAACCACATTAAATCAATACAGGATATTTTCCCAAACACATCAACTCACCAACCTAATTCACATTTATACAATTACATTATATTTAACAGGGATTAAAACTATGGATGTTACATCCCCTCCCCCCTTATTTTTTCACTATCCTCAGTGCACAACACCCTATAGGTGTAATTTCATTTTACAATTCTAGCTCCCCAACCAATAATCAACATATATGCTCTTTGGCCCGAAATGACAAATGAATTCTAGCCTAAGAAAATCACATAGGCACTCTGGCCCCAATACCATAGATACATAGGTACTCCAACCCCCAAAATCATAAATACATAGGCACTTTATCCCCAAAACATATATACAAAGGCACCCCGGCCTGAAACATATACATAAGCCATTGTAATTCTCCTACAACTATCCTGATTTCCACCAACTCTCTTCCCATTGACCTGCCCAACCCAAGGAATGGTTTCCCATTAGTTTACCAGGGTCGACCCAAGGAATGTGCCATCTGTTTATCAAGGATAACCCAAGGGATGTACCATTCGTTTATCAAGGCTAACCCAAGGAATGAGCCATTCATTTATAAAGGTCTCTCTGGCATAGGTAACTAGGAATCTCACTAAAGGGAACTCAAGGGACTCACTGTTAGTAAATATCAATAAAATAACCAGCAACAACCTTGTTGTTGTAGTGAAACTCAAACAAGAGTGCACTCTTCATGCATGACAACCTAGTTCTTTGAATGAAACTCACACTAGAGTTCACTCTTCAAGCCTGATAACATGCTTCTTTGATAGTGAAACTCACACAGAAGTTCGCTCTTCAATCCTAAAAACCCGGTTCTTTGATAGTGCAACTCACACAGGAGTTCAATCTTCAGGCCTAATAACCTGGTTCTTCTATAAGCCTGACAACTTGCTTCTTCTACAAGCTTGAAAACCTTCTTCTTCGACAATGCGACTCACACACGATTTCACTCTTCAAGCCTAACAACCCGGTTCTTCATGTTGTACATACCCTCTAGGCTCAGGAATCCCTTTCAGTGATATATAGTTCCTTAGGTGATCCATCATTTTCCAAGGTGTTCTCTTGTAGATAGATTCCAACTTGCTACTAGATTTCCACTAGAAATCCACAACCTGTGGTGATCATCCTATATGCATCACATGCATATAGTAAATATGAGACATCATCATAAAAAATTTAATTATAAAATTTACAATCTGATTTACCCAGGAAAACAAAATTCCCAAACATGAGTTTTCTCCTCATAATTGTTTGGCTCTTGCAGCAATAGATATCAATATTCCTTATGGATTACACCATTTCCATATCCAAGACTATTTGTCCTACAATTTTCTAAATTTCCATGCAACCAAACAAATTTTTAGCATATCATAACAATTTCCAATTATAAATTTCTCAAATCTAGTTATACATGAAAATAAAAATTCCCACACATGATATTTCTTCTCATTATGTTTGTCTCTTGTAGCGGTATATACTAGTCTTCCTTATGGGATTACAATATTTCCATATCCAAGACTATTATTCCTGCAATTTTCTCAATTTTCTTGCAACCAAACATGTTGCTAATATCTCGTGCACAATATTTGCATTCAGTCCATGAAGTGATTTTTTAGAATTATAGTAATCTAAAATTTCTATCACTTCCAACTACTATTCATATTAAAAACAAAATTAATCCATTAATCAGATTATCTAGAATGGAACTATCATTCACTGTATACTCATTATCAACACACCAAGCTTTTCATAGCACAATCAAACTTTACCAATAAGTAAAACCATTGTGCCAATAATCATGGCCCCGTCTACACAATGCATCCTTGCATTGACTCTGGAATACCATATGTTCATGTCATGTATTCACCGTGCGAGTTGGAAGGTATGGCCCATTCCTTAATACCTCATCCAAACTCTTCCCCACAACCTATATGATCCTTTGCATACCTTCCTCTTCAACCCATACACAACACTAGGAACATTATCCCTTAGT
>JZKD02S2283084.1:82058-101161 GCA_000966675.3 Picea glauca | reverse complement strand
TTTTTTGCTCAAATCCGAACTTTGAGCTGAAAGTTATGGTGGCAAAACAATGAAGGAATATTCATTTGCACCTGCAACATAGTAGCAACACTCAACAACCGGCTGATCATTTCTTGATTAGATATTCACCGTTGATCTGTCTTAATCGATTCACTGTCGATCTAAGTCATATCTCTTCTTCATTTTGAGCTTTCTCATTTTCCAATTTGCACCCCCTAGTTCCGTCGCACTCACTTTGCACTTATACTTAGATCCCTTACTGTATTCACAAGCTTGTGGGTGGCAGAGTCATGGACTCATATTCTATCTTCATATATTCCATGAACCCACCACCAACACTTAGCTTCATTTTCCTTCGTGGACTCACAGACTCGCGAACTCATAATCTTGTAACCTTCCTTTCATAAGTTCATCCAAGAATTCTCAACACTTAACCATTTTTCCACTTCTTACCACTTTATAACATACCTAGCCTCCATCCAAGCAACATTACGTGCATAAAATCATTAAATTATTAAGATTTATTGCTAATCAAATTCTTGTATCTTACTAGATACAAATCACACCCAAATCTAACCATTTGACTGATACCACGGTTCTAAATGCATCTAAAAACATATATTAAACATGAATGCAATTGTTCAATCCAACAACAAGCACACAACATTCATATAAATCATTTACACAACAAAATAATCATAAATAATACAACATAAACACTTATTTGTTAATGATTAACCAATTGGCTTCAAATGAAGGATGCACCTTCGAGTCATAGGCACTACTGATCATTTTCTCTCATCAGAAAGCCACCCCCGAGCTGAGGCTATGAGTCCACAAGGATATTTGGCCCCCTAGCTATCCACTCTCCAAACACAGAGCAACCCCAAACCTAGGTTCATTTTTTGCAACAGTTCCAAACTATTGAAATTTTTGTATGATCGCTTAACCATAGACAATGTCACATCATTGTCACCCAACCATAGGCATTCACATATGCCACCCTCGAGCATATTAACCATTGCTTAGAATAATTACGAAAAGTCTACATTAGAACTAATAGATAAACCCCAGCTTCTAACTGCAGCAACAACTCAAGACAAGTAGATCGCTCCTTCTCCAAGGGTAGTGCACAAGAGAGAGAGTCTCCATATCCACAGAACAAGTACCATACACAACTACAGAAACTGTAGCTGCACTACTCTCTCAGACTTTCACCATACTTAGCAAGAATATCACCAAGAGTATCACCAAGAATATCATCAAGAGTTTCACCAAGAACCACCAAGAGAATCACCAAGATAGCATTAGGGACAGGCCAAGACCCAAGAGACGAGCATACACCCTTATTCCTCCTTGCAGTTACAGTTGTAGTTGCAACTACAACTCGCCACAATACTTGCGCATTGACTGACTATCCAAATGAGCTAAAACATCCTTTATTTATATTAATTGGTACAGTGACTTTTCTGGCTGGGTCAACCTGACTTTCTGGTAATTATATTTTCAATTTATCTTTTTCCTGTGGAGCCAAATTGTATTTCTAGAAGATAATATTATAATATTATTATTCTTCTAGGTCGACTTGTCTTATAAGGTTTCCACACATCTATTTAATGGTTCACTTGCTTCCAAAATATTCTATTCTAAGTCATAGGTTACACGTGGAGGTTAATACCTCTCTCAACTACCAAAACATCAACACTCCCTCTTAGCTAGGGAGATATTAACTAAGATGTTCTTCATGTAGTGGTTTCAAACACATCCATCCATATCACATGGAATGGTCAAGACTCACATGTTCTTGCAGACCATTCTACAGGTAGAAACACCATAGACACACATGCTATCATATGATTAAACAGATCATGTAACAAGTATCATCATCATAGCTGCACATTAGCCATCTAGATGGAAAACACCTCCAACACTACTGGTTGGACCTCCAGCTAGTAACCTCTGATGCTACTAATCTACACTCTAACTGGGAATCATTTCTGACACTACAAGTTGGCATCTAGTTCATATAGAAATAGTAACTCATTAGCTCACACAAAATATGACTAAAAAATTAAACACTCCCTCTTAACGAGGAAGGTATTCCTCTTGGAACAATCATCATCACTGCTTATGCACTTCTTCACACCTCAACCATTGTCTTGTTTAATTTCACGAATCCATACATCATAGCAAGTTCTGCACTTTCACCAGCCTTTCATACTAGAGTAACATACCAACCTGCGTTGGAGTACCAACCTATGTTGGGGTATCTTACCAACCTGCCTTGGGGTTACCAAACTACGTTGGGGTAGCATACCAACCTGCATTGGGGTAGCATACCATCCTGCATTGGGGTTATCAAATTGTGTTGGGGTAGCATACTAGCCTACGTTGGGGTAGCATACCAGCCTGTGATGGGGTTACCAACCGACACTGGGGTAGCATCCCAGCCTGTGTTGGGGTTACCAACCTGCACTGGGGTAGCATAACAGCTTTCATTGGGGTTACCAACCTGTGCTGGGGTAGTGTACCAACCTGCATTGGGGTTACCAACCTGCGTTGGGGTAGTGTACTAGCCTAAGTTGGGGTTACCAACCTACGTTGGGGTAGCATACAAGCCTGTGTTCATGTATCATACCAGCCTGCGTTGGGGTTACCAACCTGCACTTGGGTAGTGTACCATCTTGCATTGGGGATACCAACCTACATTGGGGTAGCTCCCACTATTGGGGATCTCATCACTTCCCTCTACTGAGGATCACTTCTGACTACTGAGGAACACATCTCACTACTGGAGAAAATAATCACTTCTCACTACTGGAGAAGTCTTTCTGGACCACTCCAAGCTTGTCCCTGACAGAGGCTTGGTCAACATATCTGCTACCTGTTTGTCGGTAGCAATATACTCGAGGAAGTGTCTCATCATAGTCTTCTCCCTCTTACTGAGAGAATCCTCTGGACACAAATCAGGCTTTGTACATCTCTAGGCTATTTATCTGTAACATGCCTGATCTTGTAGATCAACTTGGAAGTCCCCATTGACTTCTCTACTGGTCTCGAAACCAAGGAAAATATATATATCCCAGTCCTTCTGACTAGATTCTTCCTTGGTCACTGTAGAAAAGTCAAGGGAATATTCCCATAATATCTCATCTCTCCTTGAAGCCTATGAAGGTTTGATATAGTCTTGTCAACCCATGGCATATGTCTTTCAGTCTTGGAATATGTCTCTCTCTTCCATCTGAATATGAAAGTCTTTGAGTCCCCATTCTCCCTCTAAATCTTGACTCCCTCTGAGTCTGTATAATCTTCAGAGCCATTTGCTCCCTTTGTATGTGATGATTTCCTCTGAAGTCTCCTATGAATGGTCCTTGGGAGGATGGTCCTCCTTACTGGATCATAAGGACTAAATCTCTATGAACTCTATCTCCTTCTGAGATGGTACTTGGTGGGGCCACCTGCCTCACCGTTGGTGGAACCATCTACTCCTCATGATATGGCTCATCAATTTTATATGGATTTCAATCGTGTAAAGTGTCACGAGATCATGTTGGTCTCTTCCTGGTTACTGCAATGATTCTGGGTAGGCCCTTGTTGACGCTTGAATATGTTAGGACCTAAACGGAAACCTCACGAGCATGTAAATCCCCTTGTGTTTTTATAGAGGTGGTACTCCTCTTTTAGGTTTTCTTGAGATTTTTAAATATTCAAAATATGGGACTTGACAAAAGTCTGTGGTGGTAATTCAAAGAAACACAAATATTACAATAAAATAAAAGGACAAATGTTTTTGTTTTCTTCTAAAGGAAAGTTTCTGAGAAAGGACTAGGAACAAAACACATTCACACATTTAAATAAATTAAGCAAAATTTCTTCACATCCATCATAGTTTAAGATAAATATTTTTGATCACATAAAAATAAAAGGAAAATGATCTACATGCACAAGAGAACTTTAACAGAGTGGATACATGGGTAGCTCAAATAAAGACAATGATAGATCAACCTCAAATACTTTATATTCTGAAAACAGGGTTACAAAGAACAGTCAAGATTGTTCTTGAATTAGTTCTCTTGAAATTTCCCAAAATATATAGTTTATTACATATTCTTGAAATTGTAAATGTGTTTGTCTTAAAGACTGGGATTGGAGATCCCGCGAACCATAAAGAAAATAAATACAAGAAAAAATAGTTTAGAAAGAAGACGGTGGGCGGTAGAAGGATCAGCAAGACCTGGTAAGAAGAAAAAAGGAGTTATCAGTATTCGGTTAATGATTTCTAGTGAAAATGGTGGAATAACTAGATGAAGGAATTGATAAAGAAAAGAAGTATCTGATCAACGTAAACTTACTATTATGGTCGCTTTTCCTTTCATTTGCTCACTGATGTCCTTTTATCATTTTCATCAATGGTTACAGGAACCATCTCAATTGTTTCTTTCCCTTCATTTGTCAGTTTATCGATAGCCTTCTTGAACCATTCTTCGATGTAACTTTTCATAGGTTGCACATTGATTTCATGCAAGATTTTAATATTGAACAACTCACCCTCCAAGTCTCGGAGATAAAGGAAATTTCATGTAATACTTCTTCAATATCCTGATATTTTACGGAGTAATCCACTAGCTAGTTATCTATGGCGTTCTCATCATATACAATTATGCCATATAATTTTTCAATTGACAATCCTTTAAAAATCTCAACTTCCTCATTGAACTGTTGTTTTGTTAGGAACAACGAGTTGAGGATCAACTTGGGATATTAGACTTCGTTAGTTCTTCCAGCTAGGTCCACCTCCATGATCCTTTTGAATAACTCTTCTCTCCTTGTTATGGCTTGTTTGCACGCCTGAACGATGTTGTTCAAGTTCTTTATTTTATCTTTCCAGCAGGCATACAACTACTTGATCCGACTTGTAGAGGGAAGGTCCTCCTTTCTTCTCTTTAGCTCTGACATATTAGTAACCTTAGTACCATAKGGTACTATGGCATCAAGGTAGAAATGTTCTTCATTTTTTAGGTCGGCCCGTAGATATTCAAGGAAGGCATGTGCCCTCGAGCCAAAATAAATCATCCTYTTTGAAATTTCCCAAGATTTTGTAATCAATGCCATTATTTTCTTGATATTGTTCTCCACAATTTCCACAGGGATGGAAARGAGTGGAAGAGGCATCAAAGTCTCTTCCAATTCCTTAATCCTTTCCTTTAACTTTATATTTTTCGCTTAGAGATCACCAATGGAATAATCCAATGCATCGCCAGTTGCTTTATGAATTATGAAAATTTGGGAAGGCCGCATTTTCTTAGGTTAACCTCCAAACGAGATTTCCCCTTTTTATTCTTTGCATCACTCTTCTTAGTAATTAATTTCTTAGACTTGTTGTCATTCTCGACAATTTCCAATGACTGATTCTAGTGGGTTGCGCCTCCTGGCTGATCAATGTTAGGAAACATCTTCTCAATGTCAGCCTCGAGCTTCATATATTCAAGGGAGAATCTATTGATGTCACTATCGACATGATGCTCTTCTTCCTCTTGTATAATATTATTTCTCTTCTTCCTCAGGGAAAGTTTATGTGAGCTTTCAATTTTTCCTAGAGGGGGGTTCTTGTCTCCTCCTCCGCCTTAACTACTGTTGATTACATTTTTAGATGGGTGGACCACTGGAGCACTACTCCAAGGTGTTTTAGTCTTAGGATTAATAGTTGGGGACTAGGAACTCTTTTCACTGGGACCTTTTCCTCTATGTTTGTACAATTTGTTTGTGCTAAGAACTGTCTCTAAGTCGCTAGCAATGTGGGTAGGATTTCCTAGGTGATTATCTTATTCTTCTCCTAGAAAAGTGTGGATAAATGAATTGCTAAAACCCATTGTTAACATATGTTCCACAAATATTTCGTTAGGTTCAAACCCTCTAATATTTTCATAATACTTGAGATTCAAGTTGTGGAAGTGGTTTGCAAATTCATCAATTTTGTTCATACTTCTGAATACAAAATACCCAACTTTCCAAGGCAAAGGAATGAATTGATTTTTTTGTTTTTCATGAAAAAAGTGCAACCAAAAGTTATATTGCCTTGCAACTTCTGTAACAAACATTATGTCGGATATATGGCATGGAAGAAAGGAAGGAAATTACTTGGAACCTAAAATCCTTATGACATTGTAATTCTCCATTTTCTCCAAAGTCCCCTTTCTATCAAGGAATTTACTAGCTTGAGAAGATATTCTTGGGATATCTCTTCCAAACAAAAACTCTTTAAAAACTAAGAAAAAATCGTTGAAAACATCATAAAAATGAAGGGAATCTTTGTGCCTCCATAATGCTTGGTACCAAAAGGTCACGGGGTCAAATTCACAATTCACCTTCTTGCATATAGACAATTTAGGAAACTAACATCAATGTGCTATCATGAAAACCAAATAAGAAGACATAAATAATTTCTTATGCTTTTTATACTGATATAATTGGGAAGATATTTCAATGGAAATCAACTTCCCTCAATCGAAAATGGCCTGCTCCTTGACAGTGAAATATAAGATGTAAAGAATCATACGGGAAATGTTGGAAGTATTTTCTTGGCTCGTAACTCTGGTAAATAACCAAGCAATTTTCTGAAATGGGTTTTTGAACAAGCTAACCTACAATCTAGTAATATCTTCAGGGATGGTCGTGGGATTCTCCAAAAATTCAGGTAAGAGATCCAGGCCATTGTCATGTTTTTTCAAGAAGTCCCTGCAATCTTCACCTTTGAAGGTGAGTGTTAGCTCTAGGAGTTTCAGAGTTTTATGAAACACTTGAGGAGAAAGAGAGATGAGAGAATGGTCTTGGAGTTTAATCATCTGTTGAATTGGTATATACTTCTCAGTGCACCAGGAAACCAACTCCCTGAAGTCAAAAAATTTAGGAACACGTCCTTCACGAGCAATTCCGGACATCCAAATTACTTCCTTCTGAGCAGAAGGGGATGAATAATAAGAGTATGCTCTAAACCAATGAAAGTCCTAGTCCTCTCGTCAAAAAATGTTCAAAGTATCTTCGTTGAACTATTGTCGATCTGTTGCTTCCATAAGTTGACGAGACTGTTCTTTTGATCTAGATAATATTTGAAATGAGCGCTTGAGATATATAATATAATCTTCCACAAAGCATGCTTTAATGTGTTTTAATAAGAAATATCCTTGAGCCCTTCACCTATTATTGACAATATTTACGGGACCTGCATGATGATTTATTAGAATTAAATCATACCAAATGTGTATTGGGAAAAGAACGAAGGTGGCGAGGATGGATGAGAGAAAATAACATTTGGGACTTTTGTGAACCCACCAACCAGGGAACCCATGAACCCACCATTGCAGAAGGTTGAGAATTGGCTAAGTGTTTTAACGCAGTCAGTCCAACTCAATATAGGAGAGATGAGGTAATTAGGATCCTAGGGAGTCCAATGGTCAAAATGTAAATCGTGGATCGTTTGGGTACAAAATGTGTGTCACGGAACAAGGGATATGAAAGCTTTGATACTCGCCAATCTGGGAACCCGCGATTGCAAAAACGACTAAGTATAGGATAATGTGGCAGTCGGTTGAACTCAATATGTGAGAGTGTGGATGGAGATGAGGATTTGTGAGTCTGCCAACCCAGTAACCCACGAACCTGTCATTTTGGAAAAATGACTAAGTATGAAAACTAGAAAGGGAGAAAAGAAGGGAGAAAGGAAAATGGGAATTTGGGTAAGTATAGAAGAGGGAAAAGAAATGGACAAAAGAAGTTGGGAAAATAGAAAAGGGGAGGGAAATTTATGAAGAAGGAATTGACCTCAACAATAGGCTCCAATTGTTATAACCCCCTGTGGGTTGTCAAGAATCTAGAATCTCACGTGACCAGGTGCTTCTGCCCATTGGGATATGGAGTGAGAGTAAGAATATATATTCTTAAAAATAACATTATGTACATTGAGAATGAGAATGTCTTAAGAGAAGAAACCTTTCAAATGTTGCTCGTTGAAAAGCAACAATAACCTTTTATCCTTCATGTCTTGGAGCATATAGGAATTAAATCCCAATATCGTCTCGATGACATATGGTCTGATCCAGAGTGCTTCGAACTTTGTATGCATGGATGGTTTCTCCTTGGCCTTGCTCCAAAGTAACACCAACTCTCTTTTCTGGAAATTATTTACAGTTTTACTCTGATCAAAATACCTTTTGACTCTATGCTTCCTCTGAGAAGTTCGATTCATGGCCTTGCTTCGTTCTTCTTCCAATTTCAGCAACTGATTGATTCCCCTCTGGATGGGTGAATTGTCTTATGTATCTTCAATATTAACCACAAAAATAAATTCATTGAGATCAAGGCTAATCAACATTTTCGCCTCTTTCCCATAAACCAATAGATATGGAGACATCTCGATGCTATCCTTCAGATTCGTTATGCTTGCCCATAATGCATCCGTCAGATTTAGATGTCAATTCCTTTGATTCTTGTCAATGGTTTCCGTCAGTATATGAACAAGTGTTTTTTTTGTCGATTCAACAATGCCATTACCTTGTGGATAATAAGTCAATGATTGACCCATGATGATTTTGTATTCTCCGAAAAAATCTGTAAACTTTGACTCGATGAAAATCAAACCATTGTCTGTGATAAATTTATCTGAGACACCAAATCTCGACAGAATATTGTCTTTGAGGAATTTAATTAGCTCTTCAGCATCAACCTTCTTTAAGGCCATTTATTTTGGCCATTTCATGAAATAATATGTAGCCATTAGAATGTACATATGCCCCTTGCTAGAATTTGGATTAATTGGCCCAACAACATCAAGTCGCCATTGGGAGAACAGTTGTTCTACCATTATGGGCTGCAAAGGAATCGTGGATTTCTTCATTTTTCCTAAAAATTGTTGGCATGACAAACACTTCCTTATTGTGACATACAAGTCTCTAAAAATTGACGACTAATAGAATCCTCCTGTGATTATCTTGTGGGTGGTTGCAATAGGTGCAAAGTGTCCACCACATATTCTCTCATGGTATTCTCTTATTATTTCTTGGTCTTGATTTTCATCAATGCATCTCAGCAACATACCATCATAATTTCTTCTGAACAATATGTTAGCAATCAACACGTGTTGATTCACCTTCATTTTCAATGTTCTTCACTCCTTGGGGTTCATGGTGATAGTAAATTTCCCAGACCTTAAGTAGAATATAATATATCTGTACCATTCTGAATCAGCCAAGGGTTCTCCGACTGAAATTGAAATCATTTCATCAACCGAATCTCCATTCACAATGAGCTTACATAAACCTTGTCCTTTGATGGATTTTAAAGGTTTAATCTCGATATCATATTCTTGTATATTTGCCAACCAGTTATCCCATTTTCCTTCTCCCAATTGTTGATTCAGAAGCATCTTCACTGGTGATGAGGGAACATAAGCAATAAAATGGTAGTTCAATATGTACGTGAGAAAGTGTGCTACTACTTTCACAAGGGCCAAGGCATGTTTCTCCAATTCTGAATACCTCAACTCATAGTCATGTAGGGTTTTATCATGAAACTTATTGGGAGTTCTTCTCCTTTGATATTTTTCTAAGTAAGAACAGAGGAAACAACTGTCTCTGTAGAAAATGAATAGATGTTGAAATATCTTTGAAAGTCTGGACTAATGAGGACAAGAGTAGTGGTAATTTATCCTTTTATATTATTGAAATCCTCTTGAGTATCCGTTGTCCATTCGAACCTCTATTCCTTTTTCAATAAAACATTTCTCGACTCTACGATGCTTGCATAATCATGAAAAAATATTCACAGAAAATTGATCTTGCCGAAAAATGATTGGACTCCCTTATTGGATGTTAGGGGGTTGAGCTCATTTATTTATTTAATTCTCTCTGGATCTATGTAAATCCCTTACTTGCATACAACATGGCCCAACAATTTGCCTTGAGTTACAACGAACAAGCATTTCTTTGGATTTAGAGAGACACCATATAATCTACATCTTTCAAAAACCTTTCTCAAATGATGGATATGATCATCCCTTTTCTTTGAATGCAGCATCAAGTCATATTGATAGTATACCATAAATTTTTCTATGAACCCGTTGAATGCATGATCCATGGCCCTTTGGAATGTGGTTCCAATGTTCTTCAAACCAAATGGAATTATAGCATATGCATATGTTTCCCAAGGTGTGATAAATGTTGTCTTTTCCCTATCTTCCTCAACCCCCAAGACTTGGTTATATCCAAAAAAACCATCCAGCATGGACATGCAGGCAGATCCAATAACTTGTTGGAGAAGGAACTCCATATTAGGAAAAGGAAAGTTATCCTTTATGCTTGCTTTGTTAAGGTCTTTGAAGTCAACACACATCCAGATTTCCCTGGTCTTTTTTCTTACAATCACTGGATTTGAAATCCTATCTGAGTGTCTAATGGGATAAATTATTCATGCCTTCTTCAATTTCTCCAATTCAAGATTTACCAGAGGTTTCAGCTTGGGATTCATCATCCCTTTATTTTTTCACTGGCTTTGCTCCTTCCCTCAAAGGAATGATATGTTGGAAGATCATAGGTCCAAGTGAACACATTGATGTATTCTTTGAACAAGGAAACATATTGATTTGCTTCCTCAGTGGTGCAATCAACTCCCAAGTTGACATACTTCAAGGAACTGTCAGTTCCAATATTGAATTTTCTCGTTTCTTGCACCTTTCGAACTGAATATTCTTCAAGGAGATTCTTAGCATGATTGTCTTTCGTGAAAAGAGATTTAGATTCTAAACAATCTTTGGGGATAGCACACGAGTGATCATCTTCATCATCTTCATCATTTAACAAAAAAAATTGCAGTTGTTCATCGTTCTCAAACACTTGCAAGTACTCAATGTTATCGGGTAGGGACAGTTGGAAGCCTCATTCTACTTGGAAAGATGCTTTTCTTTGGGTATCATCTGGATTTTACAATGAGGCTGCCAAGGCTAGTGAATCTACCTTGTGATTCTTGTTCCTTGGAATAAAAGAAATATTGAAGGAACTGAAATATTCCATCAATTCATTAACTCTTTTGAAATACAACTTAAGTATTTCCTTTTTGATGTTGTACCTCTAGGTCACCTGATTGATGACCAACTCTGATTTTCCAGTTATAATCAGATGTTCTATTTTCATTTCTTGTGCAAGGATCATCCCCCGAACCAAAGCTTCATACTCTGCCTCATTATTAGTGCATGACAACTCCAATCTAATAACGTGTGGATGCATAATATTACTTGGAATCATAAGAACAATTCCAAATCCATTTCCAAAGCTTGAACGGCCTTCGTCAAAGGACATCCTCTAGTACCCTTCAAATAGATATTCTTGATTCTCCGTGTCTTTCAATTCCTCCAGAATTTCATTATTTTCTATGTCTAGGATATCATAGTTTCAAATCTCGGCATCTATATAATCCTCCATCAACTCATTGTCCTTCTTTTTGAAGGAGAAGGGTTTTCTAGGTTCACAGGGCACTTTAATCATTGCTCCTTCTTTTCCAGGCAGTATCATACAACGTCCATCGTTCATTATATATCCTCTGATCATAGATGTCCAGTCTCTTCCTAGCGCAACTCCATATGTCGGAGGAAGGTCTACCACAATGATATTGAAAACTATAATGATATGGGGGGTTGTTGTAATCCAAGCAAAAAAGTCCTTGATTTATCCATAAGCTGGCACTTTTCTAGAATCAGTTGCATAAATACTTTCGTCAGTTTCATAATACTTGGTGCAACTCATGCCCAATGCCTCCATGACCGCAAGTGGCATGATATTGTTCATCGTGCCAGTGTCAACTAAACAATTATTCATTTCAACATCATTATTTTCAATAGAAATGTAAAAGGGAGGAATTTTACCTCTTAGCTTGGCAGCTGACTGACTAGGAATTTGTTTTGCACTAGTAACAACAGCTTCTGTTCTTTTATATGGATCATCTAACAACTTCAAAATGTTCTCTCTTTGCTAGGGAATATTCACCACTTCCATAAAGGCAAGGTTATTCTTAATTTACTCAAATCCTCTACARCATTATATGTCATTTGAGTGGAGTTTGACGTCATGTGTTTCCTTTTACTTCCAACGCCATCCGTCACTTTCTCACTTTCTTATTTTCTCTTTTCTCATTTKCTTTTTCCTTTTCTTTTTCTTTTTGGTTTTCTTTATCAGAATCACCTTTATTCTTTGGTCGATTTATAAACCATCTCCTCTGGGTGACATTTTCTTGCGAGTTGAGATCGTTGTCTCCCTCTTCAAATATATACATAGACGTCTCACATATGTCCATCTGCACATTTTCGGAGATCTCATCAGGTGAGTAATAATTCTCTTGCTCAATTTATTTCTCATCATAGACATCATCCATAACAAACGCATTTGGAGTAGGTTTTCTGGGGACCCTTGGTCTTTACGGATTATCCATGTTTTCAAAACTCACTCTATTTTCTGGGGGAGGGTTCCTCCTTTGCTATGGGATTGGCATTCTCGGATTTGGCCTGTAATTATCTCCCCTTCTTAGTATGGTTATCCCGCTCTACATTTGTTTGATGGTTTTATGCATCTGTGTAATTTCGATTCTTTTCTTAGTTTCTTGTGCCTCCAAAGGTTCAAACGTTACGTCAGGTATGGTTCCCTTGAAAAATACTCCTCCCATTGTTTGGTTTTGAGCCAGTTGAGGCTTGAATTCTTCATTCTTTCTTGAATTGGAAGCTCCTTGATTATCAATATTTAATCCTCCCAGCTTCCTTTGTACTCTTCCCAGTATAATTTCAGGGTTGGCACCGGTTTCAATCATAATTTATTCCATCTTAGTGGCTTTAGCCATTACCTCCTCCAAAGTATCCATTTGGGATGTTCTGATGGCATATTTTACATTCAGGGGCATTGCATTCTTATAACAACCGAGAATGAGTAGGTCATTTGGTATTTTATCCTCTGGAATCCTACTCAAGGTTTTCTTGAACCTGAGATTAAAATTTCGTATCCTTTCATAATTCCTCAAACCAATCTAGGTGAAATCGGTGAGAAGGGTATAGGAAGCAATTGGAGGGAAAAACATAGTCAAGAACATAGCTTCGAGGTAATTAAATGAGCTAATTGATCCACTAGAAAATGTTGTATACCATTCATATTCTCTTCCTAATGAGGTTTCAGAAACAACCCTACCATGACATCGTCATACTCAACATGGTGAAAATCAAAAACATCAAGAAATAAGTGCAAATGTCTCTTTGCATCTATAGCTCTGTCTCCAGAAAATTGTTTTAAGGTTCCCTTAGGGAGAATAGGGATATCATGTTACTCAAATATAATATTTAGAGGGGAATCTCTTACCCTCCTTCGATTTTCAAATTCTGGGTTTCCTTGGTTTCTTGCAGCATCTCTTCCACCTCCTTGTCTCTCCTCATGATGCTCGTCTCAGGGTTGTTCGTTTCTTTCTTCCATGTCTGGAGAGATTCTAGGGACATGCTTTTCACTTCTAAGAATAAAGAGTTGCTTTCTTTTAATTTTGGTAATGGGTCCCTTGTATTCGTCCAGCTTCAATCCTAACCTTGTTCTTGTGTTTCTCTAGATAGCCTTTGATTTCTTCGATCTTGTCATTCCTCTCTCCTCTGTCTTCAAGGGATTTCTATTTCTTATTCTTGGACCAAGGTTTTAAAAGACCTTTCTAAATATTCACGGGTCTCGGCTGTTGATATCACCAAGTTGTATAATTGATGTAAAATGCTTCATTGGTTGTTCAATCCAATTTATAGGTGGGGTTGATCCGCCTGGGGAAAAGTCATATATTCTTTCAAAAATGCTAGACCAGGTTCTACATTTCAATTCATTCCCCAGTATGGTCACCAAAAATGTTCACGCTTGAATATGTTAGGAATGAAATGGAAACCTCACGAGGATGTAAATCCCCTCGTGTTTTTATAGACGTGGTACTCCTCTTTTAGGTTTTCTTGAGATTTTTAAATATTCAAAATATGGGACTTGACAGAAGTTTGTGGTGGTAATTCAAAGAAACAAAAATATTACAATAAAATAAAAGGACAAATGTTTTTGTTTTTGTCTAAAGGAAATTTCCCGACAAAGGACCAGGAACCAAACACATTCACACATTTAAAGAAAATAAGAAAAATTTCATCACATCCATCATAGTTTAAGATAAATATTTCTGATCACATAAAAATAAAAGGAAGATGATTTGCATGCACAAGAGAACTTTAACAGAGTGGATACATGGGTAGCTCAAATAAATATAATGATAGATCAACCTCAGATACTTTATACTATGAAAACATGGTTACAAATCACAATCGAGATTGTTCCCGAAGTAGTTCTCTTGAAATTTCCAAAAAATATAGTTTATTACATATTCTTGAAATTGTAAATGCATGTGTCTTAAATACTAGGATTGGGGCTCCTACAGACCATAAATAAAATAAATACAAGAAATGATCTTTTAGAAAGAATACGATGGGCAGTAGAAGGATCAACAAGACCTAGTAAGAAGAAAAAAGGAGTTATCAGTCTTCAGTTAATTCTTTCTAGTGAAAGAGGTGGAATAACTAGTTGAAGGACTTGATAAAGAAAAGAAGGATGTGATCAGTATAAACTTACTATGATGGTCATTCATCCTTTCATTTTCTCGTTGATGTCCTTTCATCATTTTCATCAATGGTTACAGGAACCATCTCAACTGCTTCTTTCCCTTCATTTGTCAGTTTATCGATAGCCTTCTTGAACCATTCTTCGATGTAACTTTTCATAGGTGCCACGTTGATATCATGTCGGATTTTAATATTGAACAACTCACCCTCCAAGTCTCGGAGATCAATGGAAATTCCATGTAATACTTCTTCAATATCCTAATTTTTTACGGAGTAATCCACTAGCCATTTAGTTGTGGCATTCGCATCATATATAATTATGCCATAGAAATTTTCAATTGACAATCCTTTAAAAATCTCAACTTGTTCATCAAACTGGTTTTTTTTTAGGATCCACTTGGGATCTTGGACTGTGTTAGTGCTTCTAGCTAGGTCCACCTCTGTGAGCCTTTTGAATATCTCTTCTCTCATTGTTATGTATTGGTTGCACACCTAAATGATGTTGTCCAAGTTCTTTATTTTCTCTTTCCAGCAGGAATTTAGTTGCTTGATCCGACTTGGAGAGGGAAGGTCCTCCTCTCTTCTCTTTAGCTCTGACATATTGGTAACCTTAATACCAAAGGGTACTATGACATCAAGGTAGAAACATTCTTCATTTTTTAGGTCAGCCTATAGATATTCAAGGAAGGAATGCACCCTCGAGCCAAAAGAAATCATGCTCTTTGAAATTTCCCAAGCTTCTATAATTAGTGCCATTCTTTTCTTGATATTAGTCTCCACGTAACTTCTGACTGATGTGAGTAAGCTTGAGGATCCCTTTATTTTGGCTACAGGCGTGGCAGGTCTGATAATTTCCAAAGGAATGGCAAGGAGTGGAAGAGGCATCAAAGTCTCTTCCAATTCCTTAATCCTTTCCTTTAACTTTATATTTTCCGCTTCGAGACCACTAATGGAATCGTCCAATTTATCACCATTTTCTTTATGAATTATGGAAATTTAGGAAGGCCGCATATTTCTTAGGTTAACCTTCGAACGAGATTTCCCATTTTATGCTTCGCATCACTCTTCTCAATAATTAATTTCTTAGACTCGATGTCAAAGAAAACACTCTGAAATACAAATGATTCTTCTTCATCAAATATCTCATTCTGGACAATTTCCAATCACTGATTCTGGTGGGCCACACCTCCTAGATGATCAATGTTAGGAAACATCTTCTCAATGTCATCCTCGAGCTCCATATCTTCAAGGGATAAGTTATTGATGTCACTATCGACGCGATGCTCTTATTATTCTTGTATAATATTCTTTCTCTTCTTCCTCAGGGGAAGTTTATGTGAGCTTTCAATTTTTCCTGGAGGGGTGTTCTTGTCTCCTCCTCCACCTGAACTAATGTTGATTACTTTTTTAGATGGGTAGGATGCTGGAGCACTAATCAGAGGTTTTGTAGTCTTAGGATTAATATTTTGGGACTGGGCACTCTTCTCGTTGAGACCTTTTCCTCTCTATTTTTACAATTCATTTGTGCTAAGAAGCGTTTCTAAGTCGCCAACAATTTGGGTAGGATTTTCTAGGTGATTATCTTCTTATTCTCCTAGAACAGTGTGGATAATTGAATTTCTAAAACCCATTATTAACATGTGTTCCACAAATATTCTGTTAGGGTGAAACCCTCTATTCTTTTCAGAATACTTGAGATTCAAGTTATGGAAGTGGTTTGCAAATTCATCAATTTTTTTCATACTTCTAAATACAAAATCCCCAACTTTCCAAGGCAAAGGAACGAATTGATTTTTTTGTTTTTCATAAAAAAAAGTGCAGCCAAAAGTTATATTGCCTTGCAACTTCTGTAAAAAACATTATGTCAGATAAATGGCATGGAAGAAAGGAAGGATTTTCCCTGGAACCGAAAATCCTTATGACATTGTAATTCTCCATTTTCTCCAAAGTCCCCTTTCTATCAAGGAATCTACTAGCTTGAGCATATATTCTTGGGATATCTCTTCCAAACAAAAACTCTTTAAAAACCGATAAAAAATAGTTGAAAAACTCATAAAAATGCAGGAAAGCTTTGTGCCTCCATAATGCTTGGTACCAAAAGGTCACAGGGTCAAATTCACAATTCACCTTCTTGCATATAGACAATTTAGGAAACTAACAGCAATGCACTATCGCGGAAACCAAATAAGAAGACATAAATAATTTCTTATCCTTTTTATACTGAAACAATTGGGAAGAGATTTCAATGGAAATCAACTTCCCCCGATCGAAAATGGCCTGCTCCTTGACAGTAAAATATAATATGTAAAGAATCATATGGGAAATTTCCCGAAATGGGTTTTTGAACAAGTTGACCTGCAATATGGCAATTTCTTCAGGGATGGCTGCGGGATTCTCCAAAAATTCAAGTAAGAGACCTAGACCGTTGTCATGTTTTTTCAAGAAGTCCCTGCAATCTTCACCTTTAAAAGTGAGTGTTAGCTCTGGGAGTTTCAGCATTTTACGGAACACTTGAGGCAAAAGAGAGACGGGAGAATGGAGTTGGAGTTGAATCATATGCTAACTTGGTATATACTTCTCAACGCACTAGGAAAATGGCTCCTTCCAGTCAAAAAATTCAGGAACACAGCCTGCACGAGCAATTCTGGACGTCCAAATTACTTCCTTCTCAGCAAAAGGGGATGAATAATAAGAGCATGCTCTATACCACTAAAATTTTTGGTCCTCTCATCCAAAAATGTTCAAAGTATCTCCATAGAACTGTTGTCGAGATACTGCTGCCATAAGTTGATGAGAGCATTCTTTTGATCCAGATAATATTTGAAATGAGTGCTTGAGATATATAATATAATCTTCCACAAATCATGCTTTAATGTGGTTTAATAATAAATCTCCTCAATCCCTTTTCCTATTAATGACAATATTTATGGGACCTGCATGATGATTTATTAGCATTAAATCATACTAAATGTGTATTGGGAAAAGCGTGAAGGTGGCAGGGATGGAGGAGAGCAAATAACATTTTGAACTTTTGCGAACCTGCTAACTCGGGAACCTGTGAACCCATCATTGCAGAAGGTTGAGAATTGGCTAAGTGTTGTAATGTGGTCATGCGAACTTAATATAGGAGAGATGAGGTACTTAGGAGATCAGGGAATCCAATGGTCAGAATCTAGATCGCGGATCGTTTGGGTACAAAATGTATGTCACATAACAAGGGATATAAAAGCTTTGATACCCGCCAACCCGAGAACCCGCGACTGCAGAAACAGCTAAGTATAGGATAATTTGGAAGTCAATCAGACTCAATATGTGAGAGTGTGGATGGAGATGAGGATTCGCGAGTTTGCCAACCTGGGAACCCACGAACCCGTCGTTTTGGAAAAACAACTAAGTATGAAAACTAGAAAGGGAGAAAAGAAGGGAAAAAGGAAAAGGGGAATTTGGGTAAGTATAGAAGAGGGAAAAGAAATGGACAAAAGAAGTTGGGAAAATAGAAAAGGGCAGGGAAATTTAGGAAGCAATAATTGACCTCAACAACCCTTCTGGCTCTACTAACTCTTCCTGATGATCTGAAGAGTGGTCAACTTCACTAGAGGGATTCACTAGTAGAAAAAGACAAATTTATGACTTAAAAAATGACTAAAAATTGCATATAAATGACTAAGTTTAGTCACATGACTACTAGTAGTATATTGTTGCACATATATAACGCGACCAAATATATGACTAAAAAAATTTAGTCATTTATTGGTTGTTTTGTTTGATCGTTTTGTGGTAACTTTAGGCATTGTTTTAGTCATTAATTGTTGTTCACTAGTCATTTATTTGGTCACGGTAGTCCATTATTGTCGTCAACAAGTAGTAAATGTAGTCATTTGTATTAGTTATTACCATCAACTAGTAGTATATTTAGTCATTTTGATTCATTGATTTATGTAAATTGATAATGTATTGATATAATGTTTATTAGTTTCATAATCATTATATTAACTACAAGTTTAGTAGTAAATGTCCAATTATATAATGATATGAATAATTTATTATTTACCATAAATTACTTGTGTAATGCAAAAATAAGCATAGTACTAAACTTAAATTAAAACATTAAATAACTTAGTATTAAACTTAAATTAAAACATAAAATAAAAGATAAAAGATTGATTCTAACATGATCATGATAAAAAACTAAAGTAATCTGACATAAAATCAAATCAAAACATATAATATTGCAATTTAAATGAACTGCAAGATGACCATATATATAATAAAAAATGTTAAAAGTAGTACAGTACTGTGACTAAGAGTTTCTAAGTATGCAAAGACACCATAATATAATATCCATGAAAATGTACATTCAAACTACTGAATGTACAAAAAATCAAATTAAAACATATAATATTGCAATTTAGATGAACTGCAAGATGACCACACACACACACAAATATATATA
>JZKD02S2283084.1:19404-71213 GCA_000966675.3 Picea glauca | reverse complement strand
ATCGTCCATATGTTTCCATTCACTATCACGCAAATCCCTAAATTCATTATCCTTAGACCAATGAGAGTTGAATTTAGAAGGGCTTGGGGGATTTTCATTATGCCTCCCCCACTAGGAGAAATATGGGAACATGAACAAAAATATGCAACAATCCCCTTCGAACTAATACTCATCAAAATAAAATACTACAGTGTGAATCGTTTAAAATTTATATCAACTTAGTAAACCAAATGAACGTTTTTACCATCCTTGCACACACAAAAGGGTTGTTGTGATATATGATCTTGTTTTAAATTTTTTCATTCATAATACTTCTGGGTAGATATGGAAACTATGTACTACAAGTTAGCTTAATCACTAAGCTATATTAGTACTTAATATTAACTTAGAAATTCATCTTAGGATAAAAAATTATATTTAGAAATAAATTATAAACTAAAAGCTCAGCATTGAATTGGGCTTGTCAACTATTTTATGTAGAATATTCAATATATGTTGTATGTGGCATGAAATAATGGAATTGGAAACTATATTATATGTCATGTTGATCAAAATGGGAACAATAATATGCAAAAAGAAATTTTTGAGGCCATAAATTCAAGGTTTATTACAGAGGAAAAAAGATCAAGCAATTTGGACTTACTAAATTGGTTAGAAGAACTTGCTTTAGTATTGGGATCCTTATGTGGGACACTTTTTTAGTGAGATTTAAGACCCAAGTGCATATTTTCTCCTTTCATGTAAAGTTTTGGTCTCATGTAATTATAAAGTTTTTGAAACGATATTACATACCCATTAAGGCCTTTATTTCATTGTTCTTGAGGGTTACAATTATTTGCATATTTCCAGTGATGCATTGCAAACCTATTTGTGTGTGTGTCTCATATTCATAAAGATTCAAGGAAAGGAATATGGGGACAGGATTTTTGAGAATCACTAGAGTGATTCATCAAATTTTAAAGTACAATAGGGTAGAGAACATAGGGAATTTCTTTTATCTCACGTATAAATAAGATATATAGAAAAAATAAAAACAAAAATTGTAATTTTATTAATAATGAATTATGACTAATAACAAATGAAGACACTGCATCATCTAATCATACAATTTGAAATTTAAATAGGTCAATCCACACATCATATAATGATACATTCATATAATACCATCTAAAAATATCTTGTGACATGTCTTCTCCTTACAAGTGTTTCAATAGTCATTTAGAAACATTAAGCTCAAATGTGTTGCAATAGTTCTTTGGAATCATTGATGTCAATTTGAGTCTTAATAAGATAAGGTAAGGTAATATAATTTTAGTAATTTCCAATGAATGACCATAAAAGTAGGTCAATGAGACTAAAACAATACATTCAATGTAGGCACGAAAAGTGGGAGTGCAAAAGCAACTCCCCAATCGATATTGAAAGAAGAGAGAGAAAGAACTAAGTGTCTAATATCAAAAAAATAATGTTTAACTAAGAGAAGATATAAATTATAATGTGAAAGTATAATAAACATGATATAAATTTAAGAGTCTCAACACTGAACAAACGAGAGGATGTCAAGGCTTTCTAGTGCTCATGTTGACTACTAAGGATGAGGCCTTCAAAGGAATACATAATCCTATGAAAGGCATGGAATGGTCGGATCATCCCTCCCTCAAATATTAACTTATTCCTTACTCTCCATATAAAAATGCATTCAATGTATGCATAAAAAGTGGGAGTGAAAAAGAAATAACCCAATCAATATTGAAAGAAGAGAGAGAAATAATTAAGTGTCTATCAAAAAATTGATTGTTTAACTAAGAGAATATATAAATAAGGTGCAAGTACAAGAAATATTCTAGAAATTTAAGAGTCTCAACATTGAACAAAAGACATGTAAAGGATTTCTAGTGCTCACGTTGGCTACTAAGGGTGAGGCCTTCAAAGGCATACATAATGGCGAAAGGCTCTCTCAAGGGTAGGGGCTTGAGAGAGCCTTTCACCATCAACCAAAAGCCTTCCATTCACCTTTAAACAAAATAATTTCATCTTTAGACTTTCAACTTAAGCCATTCACCTTTATCCTTTATCCCCTCACCTCTCACAAAACAACACCTCACCTCACCTAAGAACTGGAAATCGAAACCACTGGAATTACCCTCACAAGCACCGAAACACCCACCCCACGAAAACAAGTTGGTCTATTTCTAAGGAGGTGCAGAGTGATGGTAGTTTTCAATTGACAGATGTGGAAGATATAGTAACACCATATGTGTCAAAGAAAATTCATCATACACATAAATATCTATGGTTAGAAAATGTAAATATCCAGAAAGGAATAGATCCCAATACAAAAATAGAAAATACAAACAGACAAATAGGGTTTGCAAACATAAATCTATTTACCTATGACTTCGCTATAGAAGTCCCATGCAAATTTGAATTCTCACTTCACCTTTTGAGAAGTCTCCACATCCTCTCTACAACATTTTTATCCACCATGGAAGTTGCTTATATACCTATACAACCTCCAATTCTCGAATTAACTAAAACCCCTCTCCTCTGGTCAGCTTCGAGCTCCAATGGTCCAATTAACTAAAACCCCTCTCCCCTGGTCAGCTACGACTCCAATTTAGACCTCATAGGCTCCAATACTACTCACGGGCTCGAATGTTGGTCAGGATGAAAACCCCAATTACACCTCCCTCTGCCTCGTCGAATATTTAACACTGCAATCACTCCCTCTACGAAATATTGGTCAGGCCGGAAACCCCAAATAAACCTTCCTCTACCACCTCGAATACTTACCACTGCACCCACTCCCTCTATGCTCATGGACTAGATGTATATTACCTGAAACCCCAAACATACCTCCCTCTGCCTCATTGAATATTTACCATTGTACCCATGCCCTCTACGCCCATGGACTAGTTGTATAATTACTTAAAGTGTGTCATATTCTCCCACCTTCTCTGTGCCCTTGTCAAATTATGAAGAGAACCATATTCTTCCACCTTCTATGCCCTAGTCAATTCTCTGCACCCTCGTCAAATTATGAATGCGATCAGTATAACCCTATTCCCCCAACGTTTCAAAGAGTAGTCTAAATACATTAATTGTCAACATTTTCATATATACCGTGAAAGGAGTGAAATGATAACATGAATTATTATAAAAACAATATTATAATATAATAATATTACAAAATATGATATATTTTTCATAACCATTGATAATTAATATATTTTAAATCATCCACATAGCTATAGTGCATATAAAGTTTGCAAATTATATAATGTGACTATTAATATTTATTTAGTTGTGTTTACCCGACAATCAAATTAGTCATTTATTTAGTCGTTGTTATTTGTGTGACTAATTATTTAGATGTGTTTTTTTTTTTTTTTTCCGACAATCAATTTAGTCATGTGTAACTATGTTGCAAAAAAATAGTAGAATTTAGTCATTTTTTCATGTCGTGACTAAAAGTTTTAGTAGCATAGTCATTTATTTGCCAAATTATACTAGTGATTTGCTCACTCATATTTGGAGCCTTCTTCTCCTTACAATCAATATCCATATGAGATACTTTGTATCTCTCAAAAATACCCGTCTTCATCTTCTTCTTCTTTGGTACATGGATGTATATAGTCGTGCATACAACGTCTTATATGGATAATTTGCTCCATGTCTCAAACTAGAGACCATCTAATATGTTGTCTCTTGCAACTGTCACTGTAGCTTCCCTTAGAGTTATCATCTGTGACCTAGAACCTGAACAAGGACAACAAAAAGGGAAAACAATAGACAAGAATAATACTCTTATAATAAAAAAAAAAGAACGAGAACAATAATCACAGTAGCTCCTTCTTAGAGCTATTGCTTGTGACCTGCATGGAACAAGAGCCAAAATAAAAATATAATAATAAGAAATAGGAACAACACTCTTCTAGTGTTGTGATCAATCATTCCTCCATGGTAACCATCTCGGAACAAGAAAACAAGAACACAAATTATAATAGCATTTTCATAAGAACATATTTGTGTCAACAAGAATAAAAGACAATCTCATGGTAATCATCATATTATTACCAAGGTGACCTGCCTAGAAGAAAAACAAAAAGTATCTCCGAGAGGAGATGTTAGTTCATCTTGAAACCAAGTACTAACATTTATATGCTGCCAAGTATTCATTGTAAGAAGTATCTCCTAGAGGAGATGTTAGTTCATCTTGAAACCAAGTACTAGCATTTATACGCTGCCAAGTATTCATTGTATCTAACAATAATAGATCATTTCAAGGATTGTTGTCACAACTAGTAATGTAGCAATTATTAAACTCGATATGTGCAAATTGGAAACTTATTAATTTAATCAATCAAACCTGGAACCTGGAGTCTTATCTTGAAGAACGAGTGTTGTGATTTTATTATGAGACTCCTTCACTCAAGATGACAAGTATTCTCTTCAACCTGTCCCTTGTACTTAAGACAATATGCTTTCTTGACAGAAATATGAGATAGAGAATATAATGCAAATAAACTCTAAAAAAATGTCAACCTTACCCTGACTAGAGTCATCTTATAACTTTAACTTTGAATAGAGGTTAATATAATAATCATAACTTCAATTGATAAAAATACAACTAGATGTTCATAATGCCATAACAGCTAGAGGCATATGAAAACAATCAAACCTGGAGTGCATTGTTCCTCTGAATGTTCTTGATCTAAGATCCCACTGGATCTACAATTTTAAGAGATCCCTTCTCCTGCAATCACTCTCAAAATAGTGATACAGTTTAAATATATATAATTACATGCCTTTGACAACATCAGTAGGAAGTGGCACCATATTGCGGCGATGGAAAGCAATGATGAACCTTAAAACATCAAAGGTGCTCCAACCTATAATTTAAAGGAAGCTGGAAATGCGCTAGGGTAAGGCGCACTAGGAAAACCAAAGATTAGTCCCAAAACTTCACATAACCTTTCACTGCAACTAGTGTTGGCACTACAACTGGTGTTGCAACCGGTACTACAAATAGTGCGGAAAATAACACTCTAAATGGTGTTGTAGCTTGCACTGCAACTGGTGTTGCAATTGGCACAAAGAAACTAGAATGAAGGAACTGGTACAAAGGAACTAGCACTGAAACTGCAACTAGTACTGCAGATCTAGGGTTTTATGAGGAAACCCTAATTTCTAAACTTCAGAAATTTGTAGATCTGATCCGGGGAAGAGATGTGTCCTACTTATGTAACCTTCTTAGTGAGTTTAGTAAGTTCTCAATGAGTTTGACAATGGGAGAAACTGAGGATCTTTCTTCCAATGGTTAGAATGTTACAAAGGAAACCATCTTTGAAACCATGTTGAAATTTTGGTATGCTCGTTTAACCATAGACAATGTCGCATCATTGTCACCCAACCATAGGCATTCACATATGCCACCTCTGAGCACATTAAACTTTTCTTAGAATAATTACAATAGGTCTACATTAGAACCAACAGATAAACCCTAGCTATTAACTGCAGCAACAACTCAAGACAAGTAGAGCGCTCCTTCTCCTAGGGTAGCACACAAGGGAGAGAATCTCCATATCCACAGAACAAGTACCATACACAACTGCAGTAGCTGCAACTACACTACTCTCTCATACTTGGACCATACTTAGCAAGAAAATCACCAAGAGTATCACCAATAATATCATCAAGAGTTTCACCAAGAACCACCAAGAGAATCGCCAAGATAGCACTAGAGAGAGACCAAGAACCAAGAGATGAACATATTCCCTTATTCCTCCTTGCAACTACAGTTGCAAATGCATCTCTCCACAAGACTTGTGCAATGACTGGCTATCCAAATGACCTAAAACATCCTTTATTTATATTAATTTGTCCAGTGATTTTTCTGGTTGGCCCAACCTGACTTTCTGGTAATTATATTTTTTGTTTATCTTTTTCTTGTGGATCTGATTTGTATTTCTAGAAGATAATATTATAATATTATTATTCTGCTAGGCCAACTTGTCTTCTAGGGTTTCCACACATCTGTTTAATGGTTCACTTACTTCCAGAATATTCTATTCTAAGTCATAGGTTACACATGGAGGTTAATACCTCACGCAGCTATCAAAACATCAACACAAACCTCCAACTCTCTCTTTTCCCCAGAATCTGTACTACCCAAAGAAATTACCCCCTTCACTACTCACAGTCCCTTGGACTATATCATTCATTTATCAGGTTTCCTAGTGCACTTGGTTGGCCAGGAATTCCTCATCCAGGATCTAGGAACTTTTAGATGCTTCAGGTTTTCTCACAATAGCCTTCACAAGGCTTTGAGTCATTTCCTCAACACAAAATCGCACCATCGACTTACAACCCAATTTACATGCACACATGCCTCTTTCTCAGCATAAAAATATATCCAAAGAATGGTTTCCTTGAATTATATCATGGTTGGTCCTCTTCCAAGCCCTCCTCTCCTTCTTTAGTTCCCAAAACCTACATGTAAAAATTGTCCCCCTTATGCATACCAATTCCCTCCCTTCCTTGCTTGCTTGACTCACACTCTTCTCAAGGATGATTGTAATTCATCCCATGCTCTTCAATAACTATGGGATGTGACCACTCACACCCACCCTCTTACATGATTTAAATGATTGTATTCTCATACAAATAAGAAAATAGAAGGTTATACACAAAGATAATAATTCATGAATGTGGGTTGAATTGATACCCATGAGTAATTCCCCCTTGGACCCATCTCTCTCTTGTGTAATCATATCCCCCCATCGTTCTTCATCTCTTTCATATCRCAGCCAGTGATTATTACTTTTATTAATTATTTCAATGTTCATAATATGAAATTTKGCACTCGGCCACATTAAATCAATACRAGCTYTTCACCCAAACACATCGKCTCACCATCCTAATTCAAATTTATACAATTACATTATAATTCACARGKATTAGAACTGRRKATGTTACATTAATCCCCTTCCCTAAMTACTTATCTACATGTKCTTTTAAGTCTTTTAGATATTCAAACACTTCAATTTTTTTCTTGAGAAAATACACCMARGTGTACMTTGACCAATCAYCAATAAAGGTCAACACATACTTGGCCCTGCTCATGGATAGGTGAGGGAATGAGCCCATGATGTCACTGTGAACAATATCAAAGGGTGAAGAGTCCCTTGATGCCTTACCCTTCTCAAATATATTTTTGATGCTTTCCAAGTATGCATCCTTAACAAACTCCATTAGAAAATTTTGTCTCTGGAAAACCTGTCACCATACCCTTCTTGCTAAACTATTGCAAATAGAGGTAATTGAGGTGAAAAAATATCTCATGCCATAACTTGATAACTCCATTAACATGTTTTATTATTAAAACAAAATAATATTTAGGAATGAAATGGGAAAAAGAATACAACATGGACTAGTGACTGCTACCCTAATTGCAACCTTTGATCCATAAAAAATATATGAAATTGCTACTGAATCCAGAGTGAACTCCACTCACTTTCTGTTACCTAAATTTGTGATATGATAAATGAAAATTAGATTTATGAATAACAAGGGTACATGCAACACATTCTGAAAATTTCCATTTTCTAAATCAATTCTACCTTCCCCGCATACCTAAAAAGGTGTATCATCTCCCATTAAAATGGAGGGATCGATGCGTGGATCCAAATAAGTGAAGGACTCTTGTGATGGGGCCACATGATTAGAGGCTTCTGAATCAAGAATACATGTGGATAATGATGAAGAAACAACAACTAAATCATGGTCATATCTTCCTTTTCCTCTATCATCAAGGGGATTTTGACTAGCCTTCTTCCTATCATTTTCTGGTATGTGCCCACCAAGCTTGTTCTGCTAAAGAATAAGTGCCATCTGATCAATTGTTTTCTTCATGGTGAGAGAAATATTATGGATCTATCACATGCATGAAGAAACAATTATGGTGAGAGAAATTTTCCAGATCCATCGCATAATATTTACTGAATCGGATTTTCAGACCAAACAATTATGGTCCATCATCATCATTCAACCACAGTTTCTTGGTCTAAAAAGTCAATTCAATAAATCTTATGCAATGGATCTAGAAGATTTCTCTCATACTAATGTTTTCTTCATGCATGCATGTTCTGGATGAAATCCTATATTCATTATCCACACTTCAACTTCTCCTTCTTTGATTCCCTTCCCCACCCCCCTAGGATTGGAGGTCTCTTCAGTAGACTTGGGATTTCTATCATTTTCTAGATCTAGATCTTTCTTGCCTTTGAATTTTTGTTTGAATTTGCTACTAGAATTATATTTGTTGCAAGTACATGTTTCTTTGAGGACTTTTGGACACCCATTTGAACAATTTTATCTTGCTCATGGGTGAGAGACTGAAATGTAACACCCTCTCTACTGAGCACACTTTTATTGACATATTCTTTGAGGACACTTGCGTGCAAGTGATCCGATTATGGTATATTATGATTTTGTTTTGATTATGGGATATATATATATGTTGATGGTGATTTATTGTGACTTATATCTATTTTGATGCATATGTATTGGCATATTCTATTGACGAGTTTTCCTGAGTGTGCAGGACACGTGACAGTTATGGATGCTGACGATATCAATGGAATTCCTTGGACTCTGGATTGAGTCAGGGAGTGGATTGTAATTTGATTGAATATTTCATTTTTGCATATGTGACATATGATTGATTGCAGCATGATTTATGTGTGTGTGTGTGTGTGTGTGTGTGTGTGTGTGGATTATTGACACAATTTTTCTTAGTGGATGTAGGCTTGACGATGATTTTTAATCCGACTCACATAAGGAGTAGAGGGGCCATGCACAAAAACTAGAAATTTGAGGGAGAGGTGTGGAAGCATCCCTGTCACAGGCTACTATCACTCCCATTGTGACTTGAACTGTAGGTTAACGATTACATAGTTGGAGAGGTACACAATGTCATGAGAGAAGACTGAGACAGTCGCTCACGATGAAACCTAAGGGGTGTGCAATAAGGAAAAATCATTATTCCTTAGAATCCCTTAGTCTCTCACAAGGTCGATCGAGTGGAGTGTTGACTCCAAGGGTCAGAAAAACTTCCAAAACGAGTCAAAGGCAAGTGGAACCCTTGGAGAACAGAGGTGCATATTGAAGGACACGTCGCGTAATTAAAAAACTTGAGTCAATACATATAGGTGGCCTAGAAAGCATTGAATTGATTAGACCTTGTCGAATTAAAATAATTATTTAAACAATGAACTCATTAATTATAAATCCCACTAAAAGTCTAATCCTAATTCTAAGACTAAGCCTAAGTCTAAGTTTAGATAGGGGACTAAATTAAAATATTAAATAAATTAAAATAATAGAGATAAATCAATTTATGGAAAAAGTGAGAAAAATATAAACATTGGATAGAATGCACATGTGTGCATGAAAATATTAAAAGGGATTTTTAAAATAGAAAGAAATAAAATATGAGAGAATAGGTGTACACATAAAATGGTATCTAGAGTCCATCTACCACTAGTCTAACTAGAAGAAGACTCCTAATCCAACTCTCACTAAGAGCTAGTTAGGAGACAATCATTAAATGATAATTTGGGGAACAAAGGGACAACTAAGAGAGAAAATAGGAACACATTGAAGAATGCAAGGGAACATGGCTTTTTAAATAAATTAAAAATGGTATTTACTTGTGCAACTTGGGGAGAGTGTGTCAAGTGTGTGGGTGAATATTACTAATTAAATTAATTAAAAAAAAATTAATTGTACATGAGGACATGTGTCAGTTGGGAAATTTCTATAAAACAAATGGTGTAGAAGGGAAATGGATCTAACTTATTCTTGGTAAGGTTATGATGCCAAAATTATTGGGGACTCTGTTGCAATTGATTCAGTAAAATTAATCCTATGTGTAGTTGCAATTGATTCAGTAATTTCTAGCTTGCAAATTAATCTTATGTGTCTCTTCTGATGAATACTTATTAAAGCACTTGTCGGAAAGACAATCTTCAAGGGGTTACTTTTACCTCAAAGTCACTCTATGATTTCCGATCTCTGTCGAATTTCATTGTTGTTAAACTTATCATCCTCAAGTACTTTATCCATCAGGGTCGCTTAGTTACCCGAATGAGTTAAACTTTTTATCACACTTGCTCCTGGAAAAATCCCTTGTAGATCCTCATCTCAAGCCCATCACCTTAATTCTCTGCAATGAGTCGTCATTCAACTACCCTCACGGTCCTAAATTTTGAGTGCACTATGAATGTGTCGACAAGCTTGCAATAAATCTTGATGGGTGATTGAAATGCGTTGATCCATCGTTTTCTTTAACATCTTGATTTCCATTTTTCCTGGTGAGTTCCATATTCTTGCGCAATTGTTCTTTGATAGCGTGGGTCTCTTCTTTTGTTGGCGTTCAACTGTTGGGTAATCACTTGGAGTGAATGAAGGAACATGTTGGTGTATACAAGGCGAGACTCAGCTCGTCATTCTTCCCTCACTGCGCGTAGTATGGACGACCGACGGGTAGAGAAATTGAGTGTGAATGGCATAACCATATGTGGATCTCTATGTTGTTTATCTTTACTTCCTTCTTCAAGTGTTTCCTATAGGAATTTACTTAGAAGGGTGATATTCATTCATTCTAACCTTGGATTCTATACTGAAGTATAGATTTTAACATATGTTCATCTTTGTCAACTGTGTCACTTATAAATTCGATGATTTTACTCGTGGGAATTAAATTTCTAATTACTAAATTATGTTCTATTGATCTTCTGGTTGTTGAGTTTTGAGAACTAACAAATTGACTACAATGGATGTAATTTTTTTCTCCAATTGAAGATGGGACAAGGGAAACCATTAGCTATGTCTTTCTTGTGGCCATCTTGTTGAATGCATATAAATTGCTTTTTTGAGCTGGGGGTTGGGTTGTAGTTCCATTATGGCCTTGTTTTACCATATTCTACATTCATAGCTTTTACGTCACACACTTCTGATATGTGTGAAGTCATCTTAAGATCAATCAATTACTTCATGGAATAAAACTATTGAATGACAAATGATTAATGATGTTATAAATTTGCTTGAAGTGATCAAAATTTCTCCTATAGTGATTATAATTAAGGACTTACTTTCGTTTAAATTGATTACTAATGATGACTATATGAATAGAATAGTTACACTTGGGTGTGTCTTTACACTTAGTATTTTGGTTAATGTACATATGAAATAATATGTACAATAAATATATGATGGTATTCATAAGAGAAGGTATACTAGCACAGCCACAAGTTACTCGTGGCTCGTGAACATCGAAATAACCGAGCCTTGGGCATTAAATAACCGCAGAACCCTGCGCATTAAATAACTGACGCAGTAAGAGCTCCAGGTAGGAAAATTCCACCCAATAAATAGTAGTTGGAGTAAAAATCGTGGCTGGTAAACTTGGGCTCTTTAGAAAATGAAATGTTAATCACTCAGAGGTGGCAATCAGCTAGCCATCATAGTAAATTTTAAATATGATTAAGTAAAAGTAAAAAAATAAACATGTAAACAGATGTCTTTATAATAGTGAGGAAGTTAGTGATTGAAATCACAACCATTGATTTATTGGAACGACTAAGAATATTCCAACAACATTTAATATTGTCCATACAAAACTGATTAAGTACTAAAAACATATTAAATGTTCCCATTGTCAATAGGTGTACGCCTTTCGGCGTAATTATCTAGATGTAGAGTAATTGTTGTTGATATGATCTTTAAAAGAAGGAAACCTTGTCTAGTATGATGAGTAATTGAATGTTTTAAATTGTGTTATAATCAAGTACCTTACTGTTACTTCAGTAATGAGTCTAGAATTGATTAGTTATGGGAATAGATACCTCCTTGTTGTTCAGAATAGTCGCCAGTCTTGAGACCTTAAATGGTCAATATCAATCAGATGAATTCTGGACTTGAGCGTTGATTATGTTTCTTGGAGGTCCTAACCTTGTAGGGTAGGTTGGGAAGATAGAAATTCTTATTGTTCTACTTATTATATGTTGATATACTAGTAAATTGATGTTATTCGACTCTTGTTGTAAAGTGATGTGAATGAGACAATAATGTGTAAAATAGACGTGTGTATTGTTGTGTATCACTTACTCAAGATGATGTTTAAAAACAAAATTACCACTGTATTTACTTACTTATTTTATGTCATGATGGAGGGGGATGTTACATATGGTATTAGAACGGATTTAACCCTGCGACATTGGACCGTTACACCTTCCACTATGTTAACTGAAAGATAAAAATATATTACTAATTAAGTTTTGAAAATTGTCCATGCAAGGAATCATGGTTAGAGGACGTCGGGGAAGTAGGCAATGTGGTGCTGGAGGAAGAGGTGTGACACCTTCGACAATATCCATGCCAGAGGGGTCTAACCCCTAGGGATAAGAACAAACCACTGAGCAGGAGTAGGTTGTTGTGGGATATGTGTTAGGTATGATGAGATCCTTCCAGAGGATGTCAGATACATTGATCAACCGCCTGGATCAAGATGAGGGTAGAGCATTTGTGCCCAATGAGGGTTCACAACATGCTCCATTTGGTAGTAGTAGTATACACATAGAACTCGATAAGGTGAAGTTTCCCAATTTCATGGGTGCCACGGACAGCTCATCTGTCGAGGCATGGTTGGAGAACATGGCAATGTGCTTTGCACTACATGATTACACCTCCAACATGAAAGTCTGCATGGCGATATTTCAACTGAAAGTGAGTTCTCTTATATGGTGGAATGTGCTCCTACCTCAACTAAACATGGTCGTCGAAAGACGTGTCATGGGAGTTGTTCAAGGAACGGTTCTGGGAGAGGTACTTTTCTGAATAATTCATTGAGCGCGGTGGGCGTACAGTGCCAGAGTATGAGGCCAGAGTCATGGAGCTACTTAGGTATGATCCACACCTGAACATGAAGAAGTTAAAGGTCAACAAGTTTTTGTTCGGCCTTAACTTCAACATTCATGCAAAGGTGAGGATTATAATGCCTCATATGTTGTACGATGCAGTTTAGAAGGCCCTCATAGCTGAGGAAGAGATGCAAAGTGGGGATTATGGAAAAACTCCTAGAAAGAATGTACAAACGTCATCAGGAGCGCAAAAGCATCAAACACCAACCAGAAAAACTTTAGGGAATTGAGATACACCCAGAGGACATATGCTCACGACACCATGGTGACAAACTCCTCAGAAGAGGATTCCTTACAAAGTACCACAGCGGCAACAACAATGTCATCCACAGTAGCAACAACAATTTAGTCATGTTCAAAAAAATAGAACAGGATCACAGACTGTTAAGCCAACAACTTCTACTTTAAGGACCAGGATTACTTGACTGAAGACTAGATGTTGGACATGTGGAGAGCCACATTACCAGTGAAACTATCCAATTGAGAAGGCCAAAGAGACCATATCATCAGGACCCACTATAGTTGGAGATTTGGGCAAGGCCCATAAGATACATGCAGCGGTGAACAACCACCAGGCCGAGCACCAGTCCACTATGATTGAGACATCGGGCATAATCGTCGACCAAACTTTTATTATTTGTATAGATCCAGGTGCTACATAGAGTTTTATCTCTATTACAGTGCTAAAGAGAACTAAGTTAAAGGAAGTCGAGCAAGACGAGTTCAGATACGTAGAAATGGCATCGGGTGCCAAACGGAAGGTTGTAGGAAAGGTTACGGATTGTAGCATTAACTTGGGATATTTTGTAATGAAGGCCAACCTATATGTCATGATCTTAGGATATTATGACATAATGATTGGTATGGATTGGTTGGAATCGCATTATGCGATACTTAACTATAAGATGAAATGATTAAGTTTGACAAATGATTTGGGACAGAGTAGAGTGATTGTAGGAAGGAACCAAGAGGTGTCCTTGAGATTTATTTCTTTCCTACATCTACATAAGAGTATGCGAAAGGGGTGCAAGCTTTATGAAATCTTAGTGCTAAACAAAAATGGTGAGGCATAAGGATTAGAAAACATTTCGATAGTACAAGAGTTTGCAAACGTGTTTTCAGAAGAGTTACCAGGTTTACTGCCCGAAAGAGAGTTGGAGTTTACAATAGTCTTGAAGCCTGGAACTGAACCAATAGCAAGAACACTATATCAGATGTCAACGCTTGAATTGCATGAGTTGAAAATGCAATTGAAGGAATTGTTGGATTTGGGACATATACGTCCAAGTGTGTCACCTTAGGGAGCGCCAGTTATTTTCGTAAGAAATAAGGATCGATCGTGGAGACTTTGTATTGACTATCGTCAATTGAACAAAGCGACGATAAATAACCAATATCTGTTGCCAAGAATAGATGATTTTTTTATCATATGAAGGGAGAGATGGTGTTTTCTAAGATTGATTTGAGATCAGGATATCATCAATTATGGATTAAGGAATAAGATATCCCTAAGACCAGATATAAGATGATATTTAGACACTATGAGTTTACAGTTTTACCATTTGGATTGACAAATGCCCCTGGGGTATTAGTGGTATTGATGAATGGGGTGTTTCGTGAATAATTGGATAAGTTTGTTCAAGTATTTATTGATGACATACCGATTTATTCTCGGATGAAAAGAGAGCATTACAAACACTTAATATTGGTCCTATAGTGTCTATGAGAAAACAAATTGTACGGGAAACTATCGAAATGTTCTTTTTACCAATCGAAGATTCATTACCTGGGATATATCATATCCAATGAAGGTGTTAGCGATATTTCTCGTAGCGGGGGGTAAAATGCAAAAAAATGAGTTAAAAACCCACTTACCCTAAGGTTGGGATGCAAATGTATCTGTGTTTAAATGAAAATCAAGTTTGGACGGTAGAGATTCACGCGCCCGGATCAACGGCGCACATAAGATTCTGGAGCCCCCCCGCCTTTATACTTTTAAGTGGAGGGGGGGGGTCCGGAATCGAGGGCGCACTTCTTCAATGGCTACGATCGAAGCGCCCAGATCAACGATGCGCAGGGTGATTCTGGACCCCCCTACCTTTCTACCTTTAAGTGGAGGGGCGGGTCCGGAATTGAAGATGCATCTCTCCAACGACTGCAATTTGAGCGCCCAGATCAATGGCGCACAGGCAATCCAGACATCCTCTGTCTTTCTGCGTTTAATCAATGTGGGGGCCCCTTCCTTATCGCATCATCTTGCCATCTATTCTCCACCTGACCGTGCGATGAGGCTCGCTCCCTTTAGTCCCTTCCCCATCTCATCATCCACTCACCACCTACCATGTGTTCTGCTCCCTTCCACGTCAGCCTCCCACTAAAATGTACCTATTATATCTCATCTCCTCCCCCCCTCCGCTTATTTCCTTTCGCCATATGTATTCCCATGTAGCCTCTCTCACACCTCATCACTTCATGCCTCGCCCTCATAGTTTGGGTGCCACCTCTCCTGTTATGCGCCCCATCCTTCGCACTGGCCTCCACGCTTATTCATCAGGTTGTTCAGCTAATCCAGGTGGTAGCACGAAGGGTCTTCCACGTCGCAGAGGTGTCGAGTTGGCCGGGCTATCCTCAATCCCAATGAATCAGTTATTGAAGCAGTTGGTGGTGGTTAGACATCGCCTCCGCCATAATGGGAAAGTCTGGCAATGAATTAAAGGCGCGTCGATTCGCCCATGGAACTATCAGGAATTCGATTGCATCTGCCATAGGTGCACGATCATCCAGAGACTGCGGCTGCAGATTGTCAGAATCCATGCAGACGCAATGTGTTTAATGCAACGTCTCAATTTTGTTGTTGTTGTTGTTTTGAGTATATGTAGGCATTTTCGCCATTTTTGTATCTATCGATGGTAGAGCAAAGCTCTCGACTATAAAGTTTTAACAACTATTCTAGTTCCTGGGTTGTGCATCTGTATCTGAGATTTCTTGTTTTATGACAAACAATTTCCTTACTCCGTCTATGTTTTCATCTCATATAAAAGAGTTCATGATCGAATGATTCGCATGAATTCTTGTAGTTATGTTATGATAAAGGATTTGTTGTCACATTATTGTATTCTCTGGTCTCCTGTGTCTAAATGTAGGAGGATCTTGTGTTTGGATGCTTTCTTCTCCAGTCTGTTAGAAACCTGATGCTTATGACAGACTCTTCCACTCTTCTCATACAAGTCTCCCCCCTGCTCACCCTTATTACAACTCACTGTTCGAATTTATCTAAGACCTCACTTGCCCATGCATGCCTGGCCTAGTTTCTGAGTTGAGACGATATTGTTCTGTGTTTTCTTCCATTTGATCATCCCTCTATAAACAAGTCGTGAAATTAAACTGATGGGTGTCGGGATCTGCTCCTGCTGCAATCCAGGAGTGACTTCCGACGCTAAAATTTCTGGCGCCGTTGCCGGGGACGAAGTTGAATATTTTCCCCGGGATTGAATGACAACGATTAGTTGATTCTGAAGGTGCATCAGATATCAGAACTATTGATATTGCCACTGTGCACCTGGCGACTCCATTGTGATGACTCCACTGGAGTGAAGTCGTTGTTTTAATTGTGGCTTCCAGAGGCAGACATACGCGATCACATCCACAGCTGCCTCTAGCTACACCTGTAACTAATCCAGAGGTAGTTCTTAGAAAAGGAAAGGCCCCTGAAGAAGAAGATTCCACCGCCGAAATAGGTAACCCTCCATTTCCTTCTGTAAGAACTCCTTTTTCTCCTCCTCAGTTTCTTGATAGACCTCCTTCAGAGGTTTCCCGTTTCCTGAATTTTGGGAGTGTTCCTACTGAGTTTTCCCCTCCTAGTCTGGGACTGGAGGGAGAAATCCTTGTCACTCCCCTCTCCTTTGAAGTTGTTCCTCGGCGAAGACACGTGACTGCAGAAGATTTCCCCACTCCTATCTTTACCACTCCTGCACAAAGAAAATCACCTACTGACTTGAGCTCGGTAGCCTTCTCCTTAAATCCCCTCTTGTTTCCCACTCCACTTCGGGACTCATTCCCAGTAGCCCCTTCGCGAACTCCTTCTCCTCCCAGCTCTCCTCCACCTAATATTCCTATGGCTAGTGCTAATCCCCCTCTAAATAGAATGTACACCATAGTCGCTGCCAGATATGCTCCCTTAGTCCTACCCCATCCTATGAATCCTCTTCCCGTTGGGGATTACTTGAAATGCATGCCCAAGTTCACTGGGAAAGGAGACATAACTAAAGAAGAGCATTTGGTTGCTTTCTACAATTATGTAGACAATCTAAACATTGAAAATGAAGATGTCTGGATGAGAGTCTTCGTCGAGAGCCTGGATGGCGAGGTGAGGAAGTGGTTTAGAGGATTGGCCCCCAGATCTATTGCTCAGATCGAAGCTCTGGATAATGTTTTCCTGAGGCAGTGGGGGGATAGGAAAGATTTCATTTATTACATGACAGAGTTTGGGTCGTTGAAGAAAATGGAAGGAGAATCTGTCTCTAACTTCTCCAAAAGATTCAATAAGATGTATAACAAGATTCCTACAGAGATAAATCCCTCAGAAGCCTCTGCCCAAATTTCTTATGCTGGTGCATTTGACCCTGATTTCTACCTTTTATTAAGAGAGAGAAGAGCCACCTTCTTAGCTCAAATGCAAGATGCAGCCATAGAAGTGGAATCCAACATATTAGCAGCTGACAGAGTGAGAAGCAAGGCCAATGCAGACAGAAGAAAGGGAAAGTCTGAAGCCTCAACTTCTGGCCCATCGTTGCCCCACACTCAAGTAGATGAACTAACCTAGATGATGAAGTTTATGTCTGAAGAGATGGAGAGACTGAAGGTGGAGAGGAGGCAAGCGTACAAGGGCCCTCAGAGCACCGAGAACAAAGGAGGTTTCCGAAAGCCAAACAATTTTACTCCCCCGAATGTGCAGAAGGAAAGAAGAAGAGACAGAGAAGACCAGAGAATTTAGGATCCTTTTCAGAACAATTTCATGGCCAAAGAGGAAGAAGGGGAGGCAGACGAGCTTGATCCTGAAATCCATTACTTTAGAGAAACTCCTCCTTTTCCTCATCTCACTCAAGCAGCTTATGAGGAATCTCCAATGGATAGTCAGCTAAATGAATTGATCAAGGGAGACAAGGATAGCGGCGGTCGAGGTAGGTATAACCTAAGGTCCGACAAAAAGACAGCAGCACCTGATATCCCTGAGCAGTCCACTAGAATAGAGAAACTTGCTAATGAAATAGCAGACAGTCACAGAGGTAAGAAGGCTCAACCCCTCTCTCCCATTGTCCACAATCATGTTCCTGAAATAAGATAAATCCCAAAGCTTACATCTTCTTTTAATTTCGAGCACGAGATTCAAAAGATCAGAATCCTTGTGCCCCTCACCGAGCTAATCAAACATGAATAATTCAAAAAACGCTTCTTTGAGATTTTGCAGTCTGAAGCCTCATCCCCTCCCGCAGACTCCATAAACCTCCAAGATAAAAGGCCAGTAGTTGTCCTAGGCCCCATGGTAGAAGATAGAGATGATTCATCCCCTCCCTTCTACACCTCCCTGAACATACACGATAAAGTGTTGCATAATTTCCTCATGGATTCAAAAGCTTCCCATAACCTTATGCCCAAGATAGTCATGGAAGAACTGGGACTAGAAGTGACCAGGGCCTATCATGATTTGTACTCGTTTGATTCGAGAAGGGTGCAATGTCTGGGAGTCATCAAGGACCTGGTAGTTTCTTTGTTTCAACCACCCATGAAGAGTGTGGTCATGGATATCATGGTAGCTGATGTTCCCCCCAAGTTTGGCATGCTGTTGTCAAGGTCATGGATTAAGAGACTTGGAGGAATGTTACAGATGGATCTCACATATGCCACCATTCGAGTTTTCGGAGGGGAACACAGAAGGTTGTATAGAGAAGCCCAGCTAGCCTATATTGTCAGTGATGAAGTGAACCCCACTAATCACCCCATCTTTGCACTTGACACTGATTTAGGGTCTAGTTTGTTACAGATCACTGAAACTTCTAAGGCCCCTTTACAGATCATAAAACAACCCATTCTTGGTCAGGAGATACCTCCTCTATCCACCTCTGTTTGGAAGATGTTCTTTGATGGAGCTTCCTCCAATGTAGGTGCAAGTGTTGGAGTGGTTTTCATATCGCCCTGTCAAGAGACCATACCTCTGTCATACAAGCTGGAATTTGAAATCACCAACAATGTGGAAGAATATAAAGCTCTTGTTCTGGGTATGAGGGTTGCAAAGGAAATGAGAACAAAGGAGATGGCTATGTTTGGAGATGCAGAATTGATCATCCAACAGGTCAAAAATATTTATCACGCCAAGCATCCCCAGCTCAAGAACTACAGGAACGAGGTATGGGACCTAGTTGATAATTTCTTCTTGGCTTTTAACATTTCTTTCATTTCGAGGGAGGAAAATGCTTTAGCCGACTTTTTAGTTGTTACAGCTAGTTTGCTCGAAGTTCCTACGCCGCCTATGGTCAGATCTGATGTTGAAATAAAATATAGACCCTATGTACTGGACAATGTCAAGCATTGGAGGGTATTTGAAGATGATTTGGAAATCAAAAAATTTCTCCAATTTGTTGATGATTTTTCTGCATTACACATTGACGAGGATCCTAACATGGAAGGGGACCCTCACCCTGGGGTGTTTTTGAATAAAATCGCTAATCATCAGATTGTTCAACTACCGAGCAATTACATTCCGAAAGGACTAGTCCCATTAGAAATATTGTTCGATGGGAATGATGTGGCAGTAAAGGGTAGAGTTTTGGGTAATGATGCTGACATAGCTAAGTGCAACATTGGCAAACCAAAGGAGCCCAAGTTTGTCAAGTTGTCAAGAAGTTTGACCAAGGAGTAGAGGGCTGAATATATTGAGTTGCTGAGGGAGTTTGATGATGTGTTTGCATGGACCTACGAAGACCTCAAGACATATGACACATCAGTCATTGAACACAAGATCCCACTAAAGGAAGAGGCTAAGCCATTTAGGCAGAAACTAAGACAGATAAATCCCATGTTGTTGCCTCTCATGGAGAAAGAAGTGAAGAAGTTGTTAGAAGCCCAGATCATTTTCCCCTTAAGATATTCCGAATGGGTAGCCAATCTGGTCCCAGTAAGAAAGAAAAGTGTGGAAATCAGACTCTATGTTGATTTCAGAAACCTGAACAGGAGCTCGAGGAAAGACAATTATCCCCTGCCCAACATGGAACACATATTGCATAAGGTCACTGGTGCATCTAGAATATCCATGATTGATGGCTTCTCTGGTTACAATCAGATATCAGTCATGCCTGAGGATAGAGAAAAAATAGCCTTCACCACTCCTTGGGGCACATTCATGTATGCCAGAATGCCTTTCGGATTGATGAATGCGGGGGCAACTTTTCAGCGAGCCATGGACATAACATTCATCGGGGAGAAAGATCAGTTTGTAGTGATCTATTTGGATGACATCACAGTCTTCTCCAGGTCGGACAAGGAGCATTGCCGCCACTTGAAGAAGGTTTTCCTGAAGTGTCGGAGGTTTGTCCTATCTTTAAACACCAGGAAATCATTGTTTTCTATGAAGGAGGGGAAGTTATTAGGCCATATAGTATCAGCAGAGGGAGTGAGAATTGATCCTAGTAGGGTAGAGGCAATTCAGACCCTGTAACTTCCCAGATCTAAGAAGGAAGTTTAGGCCTTTTTGGGGAAGATAAATTTTCTGAGGAGATTCGTCTCAAATTTTGATGAACTGGTGAAACACATCACAACCATGCTCAGGAAGGGAAATGAAGTAAAATGGACCACTGAACCCAGGGAATATTTTGTCCAAATAAGGAGGGCGCTGACTGAGGCACCTGTCCTAATCAGTCCTGATTATTCCAAAGATTTCCTGATTTTTTCTTTTGCTTCCTTTGATACAGTAGAGGCAGTTTTGTTGCATAAAAATAATCAAGGGCGAGAGCAACCTATCGCTTTCTACAGCAAGGCATTGAGAGATGCAGAACTCCGGTACGAGATCATGGAGAAGGAGGCCTATGCCTTGGTGAAAACTCTCAAAGCTTTCAGAGTCTATGTCTTGCACTCAAAGATCACTGCATATGTTCCTTCGGCTTCTGTGAAGGACATTCTTATACAGCCTAACATAGACGGAAGAAGAGGTAAGTGGATTGCCAAGATTCTGGAGTTTGATCTAGAGATTAAGCCCACCAAGTTGATAAAGGGGCAGGGTTTAGCCAAGTTGTTGGCTGAATCCAATTGCAAAGCCTTGGGGATTAACTTCATCAATGAGCAAGCTGAGTCGTCCAACAAACATTTTCAGGGTGCCTTATCACTAGCAACTTGCGTCTGGTACAAGGATATCTTGTATTTTCTGCAAGAATTAAAGCCCCCTAATGGATTGGGAAAAAGCAAGGCCAGAGCTTTAAAGCTCAAAGCAGTCAGATACTGCCTCATTGACCAAGTCTTGTACTGGAAGGACCCCCTAGGGGTATTTTTAAAGTGTCTGAACCCGCAGCAAGCCCAGAAGGTTATGTTTGATTTCCATAGCGGTCTCTGCGGAGGTCATTATTTCTGGAATACCACAGCTCATAAGATCCTCCGGGCTGGGTATTACTGGCCCACTTTATTCCCTGATGTCTACAGAGAAATCAGAGCTTGCATCAAATGCCAGAAGTTCTCAGGAAAGCAACAGCTCAAAGCCCTGCCATTAAAGCCTGTAGTAGTTTCAGCACCCTTTCAGCAGTGGGGATTGGACTTCATCGGAGAAATTCATCCTCCCTCAAGTGGCCAGCACAGATGGATCCTAACTGCGACAGATTATTTCACCAAATGGATAGAAGCAGTCCCCACCAGGAGCACTTCTCATAAAGTAATTATCATCTTCCTGGAAGATATCATAGCCAGATTTGGTTGTCCTAGCAAAATTGTCACTGACAACGCCCCCCCTTTCAGGTCTGAGCCTCTGGCCAGGTTCTGTGACTAGTTTGAGATTTCGCTAATTCACTCTACTCCTTATTATACTCAAGGAAATGGACTGGCGGAGTCTTCCAATAAAATCCTGATCAAGCTCATTAAGAAATTACTGGAAGACAATAAAAGGGCCTAGGATTCAAAGCTCAAATTTTCTCTATGGGCTGATCGGGTGACAACAAAGAAATCCCTGGGCATTTCACCTTTCCAACTTGTTTATGGGACAGAGGTTGTTTTCCCTACTCAACTCGCCTTATCTATGGTGAATTTCCTCCAGGACCTTGAGGGAGAGCCTGACCATATGGTCAGAAGGGTTCATCAGATGGTGGAAGTACAGCAGATCAGGGAACGGGTCGTGAACAGGGCCTACTATCATCAGCAGAAGATCAAGCAGGCTTTTGACAGGAAGAGAAAAAAGAAAGAATTCGAACTGGGTGATCTGGTGCTCAAATGGGATGCACCCAGGCAGGAAAAGGGCAAACATAGTAAGTTTGATGCCCTCTAGTTTGGGCCTTTCAAGATATCTGAAGTATTTGCAAACAACACTTACAGGGTGTAGGATTTGGAAGGCAAAGAATTTTTTAATGGCCCAATAAACGGACATTTCTTGAAGAAATGTTTTTTGTGAGCCGCAGTCGGCTCTTTAGTTTTGTAAATATTGTTTTTGTTTTTATCTTAATAAATGACTCCATAGCCCAACAACAAGGCACTAAATCTGCAAAAGAGTCCTTAGAGCATCACAGGGATGACTCTATCCCCCATGGAGCCAAATGTTAGCGATATTTCTCGTAGCGGGGGGTAAAATGCGAAGGAATGAGTTAAAAACCCACTTACCCTAAGGTTGGGATGAAAATGTATCTGTGTTTAAATGAAAATCAAGTTTGGACGGCAGAGATTCACACGCCTGGATCAACGGCGCACATAAGATTCTGGAGCCCCCCCGCCTTTCTACTTTTAAGCGGAGTGGGGGGGGGGAGGCAAGGGGGTCCGGAATCGAGGGTGCACTTCTTCAACGACTGCGATCGAAGCGCCCGGATCAACGGCATACAGGGTGATTCCGGGCCCCCCCTGCCTTTCTACCTTTAAGCGGAGGGGGAGGATCTGGAATTGAAGACGCATCTCTCCAACGACTGCGATTTGAGCGCCCAGATCAACGGTGCACAGGAAATCTAGACATCCTCTGTCTTTCTGCGTTTAATCAATGTGGGGCCCCATTCCTTATCGCATCATCTTGCCATCTTTTCTCCACCTGACCGTGCGATGAGGCTCGCTCCCTTTATTCCCTTCCCCATCTCATCATCCACTCACCACCTACCATGTGTCCTGCTCCCTTCTGCGTCAGCCTCCCACTAAAATGTACCTATTATATCTCATCTCCTCCCCCCCCCCTCCACTTATTTCCTTTCGGCATATGTCTTCCCCTATAGCCTCTCTCACACCTCATCACTGCATGCCTCACCCTCATAGTTTGGGCGCCACCTCTCCCGTTATGCGCCCCATCCTTTGCACTGGCCTCCACACCTATTCATCAGGCTGTTCAGCTAATCCAGGTGGCAGCGCGAAGGATCTTCCACGTCACAGAGGTGTCGAGTTGGTCGAGCTATCCTCAATCCCAATGAAGCAGTTATTGAATCAGTTGGTGGTGGTTAGACATCGCCTCCGCCATAATGGGAAAGTCCGGCAACGAATTAAAGGCACGTCAATTCGCCCACGAAACTGTCAGGAATTCGATTGCGTCTACCATAGGTGCACGATCATCCAGAGACTGCGGCTACAAATTGTCAGAAGCCATGCAGACGCAATGTGTTTAATGCAGCGTCTCAATTTTGTTGTTGTTGTTGTTTTGAGTATATGTAGGCATTTTCACCATTTTTGTATCTATCGATGGTAGAGCAAATCTCCCGACTATAAATTTTTAACAACTATTCCAGTTCCCGGGTTGTGCATCTGTATCTGAGATTTCTTGTTTTATGACAAACAGTTTCCTTACTCTGTCTATGTTTTCGTCTCATATCAGAGAGTTCATGATCGAATGATTCGCATGAATTGTTGCAGTTATGTTATGATAAAGGATTTGTTGTCACATTATTGTATTCTCTGGTCTCCTGTGTCTTAATGTAGGAGGATCTTGCATTTGGACGCTTTCTTCTCCAGTCTGTTAGAAACCTGATGTTTATGACAGACTCTTGCACTCTTATCATACAAGTCTTCCCCCTGCTCACCCTTATTACAACTCATTGTTCGAATTTTATCTAAGACCTCACTTGCCCATGCATGCCTGGCCTAGTTTCTGAGTTGAGACGATATTGTTCTGATTTTTCTTCCATTTGATCATCCCTCTATAAACAAGTCATGACATTAAACTGATGGGTGTCGGGCTCTGCTCCTTCTGCAATCCAGGAGTGACTTCCGACGCTAACAGAAGGTATCTCTATCGATCCAGAAAAAGTAAAGGCTATTATGGAATGGATATCATCGACAAACGTACAAGAAGTACGTAGCTTTATGGGTTTAGCAGGATATTACCGACAGTTTGTCGAAGTTTCTTCGAAGATAGAAAATAAGATCACGGAATTGAAAAAGAAAAACAAGAAGTTCATTCGGACAGAGAAATGCACGGAAGAATTTCAAAATCTTAAAGATTTGTTGACGACAACACCAATATTGAAATTCCCCGACATGGACAAGGAATTCTTGGTATGCACGGACGCATCCAAGGAAGGTTTATGCGGAGTTTTGATGCAAGACAGTCGAGTGATTGCTTACATTTCAAGGAACTTAAGAAAGCATGAAGAGAACTACGCAACACATGACTTGGAGTTATTAACAATTGTATATTCCTTGAGAGTTTGGAGGCATTATTTGATTGGAAAAAAATTCGAATTAAAGACAGATCACTATGGCTTGCAGCATATATTTACACAAAGTGACTTGAATGCACATCAAAGGCATTGATCAAAATTACGTAGTGAATACGAATTTGAGATTACTTACATTAAAGGAACAATGAATAGAGTGGCATATGCGTTGAGTCGAAGACCACACATATTCTCAGTAATACCTCTTAAGATGAATATTTGAGAAAGGATTATGACTTTACAAATCGATGATGACTGGTACAAAGAAGTTAAAGATAATATTATACTAAATACCATGAGGGTACCGAATTTTCAACGTTATTCTTTAGACAAAAATGGATTTTTGATATTTAATCGAAGAATTTACGTACCACCTAACGATGAATTAAGAATTTTGATCTTGAGCAAAGCTCATAGAACAGTGTACATGGCTCATTCGGGAGTCACGAAGATGAAGGTAGATCTTAAGCCTTTATTCTTTTGGAAGGGAATGAAAGCGAACATAGTTAGTTACGTGGCGAGATGTCTAGAATGTCATCAAGTGAAGGCTAAACACAGAAATCCAACAAGATTGTTACAACCACACGTTATTCCTGAATCAAAATGGAAAGTCATTTCGATGGACTTTACTGTTCGATTTCCACAGATGGMAAAGAGACATGACTCAATTTTTTTGTTAGTTGACACTATGAATAAGAGTGCACACTTTATTCCATTACATATAATGTATCAAGTGCCAGATATAGCCARAGTTTTTGTTAATGATATTGTGAGGTTACATGGAGTACCAAGAAGGATCAYATCTGATCAGGTATCAGTGTTTACAAGACGGTTTTGGACTAGTTTCCAAGAGGCTTTGGGAACATAATTGAACTTTAGTACATCATATCACCCAAAGACAGATGGAAAAACAGAAAGAACAAACCAAATTTTGGAGGATATGTTGCGTATGTATGTAATGGACAAACAAAAATCTTGGGAATATTTCTTTCCACTAGTAGAATTTGAATACAACAACAACTAGAAAAGTACGATTAAGATGGCCCCATTTGAGTTTCTTTACGGATGAACATGTCGGACGTCGTTGAGTTGGGATTGACTTGAGGACAGGGTCCTGGTAGGACTAGAGGTGATCCAAGAAATGGAAGAACATATGAAATCAATAAGACATAGGATTAAAGAAGTGCATGACCGGAAGAAGAGTTATGTTGATGCACATCATGTTGACCACAGTTATGAAGTTGGTGACATAATTTTCTTGTAGGTAAAATCGCGCAAGAGTTCTATCAAGTTTGGAAAGCAGGATAAACTCTCTCCTAGGTTTGTGGGACCTTTCGAAGTTGTGGAAAAGAAAGGACCTATGGCTTATCGACTAGCCTTGCCTGATTCTTTGAGGTGTATGCACGATGTATTTCAAGTATCTATATTGAGACATTATATTAGTGATCCTTCACATGTTATTGACATGAGTTATTTGTAGGTGTCATATGATGGTGCTTTCATAGCAGAGCCAATCTGCACTCTTAACCATTTCATTCGACAACTACATCGTCGAATAGTCTGTCAGGTCAAGGTACAGTGGGACAAATATAGTCCACACTTGGCTACCTGGGAGGATGCATCTGAAATACGTCAACAATTTCCTTACTCGTTTGATGGATTAGGAATTTATATCTATGTTAGATACATTTTTTTACTTGCATTTATATACTATAAAAACTTTGGGACGAAGTTTAAAACAAGAGAGGGAGTATGTAACATGTCACTCTACTGAGCATACTTTTATTGACATATTCTTTGAGGACAGTTGCATGCAAGTGATCCGGTTATGGTATATTATGATTCGTTTTGATTATGGGGTATATATGATGATGATGATGTATTGTGACTTATAGTTATTTTGATGCATATGTATTGGCATATGCTATTGACAAGTTTTCGTGAGTGTGCAAGACACATGACAGGTTATGGATGCTGACGACATCAATGGACTTCCTTGGACTCCACATTGAGTCAGGGGGTGGATTGTATTTTGATTGATTATTTCATTTTTGCACATGTGACATATGATTGATTACAATATGATTTCTTTATATGTGTGTGTGTGTGTGTGTGTGTGTGTGGATTATTGACACGATTTTTGTTAGTGGATGCAGGCTTGGCGATGCTTGCTAATTCGACTCACATAAGGAGTAGAGGGGCCATGCACATAAACTAGAAATTTAAGGGAGAGGTGTGGTAGTGTCCCTATCACATCCTACTAGCACTCCCGTCATGACTACAGCAGCAGAGGATTCCTTACAAAGTGATTGTAGGAAGAATTTCAAAATATTAAAGATTTGTTGACGACAACACCAATATTGAAATTCCCCGACATGGACAAGGAATTCTTGGTATGCACGAACGCATCCAAGGAAGGTTTATGCGGAGTTTTGATGCAAGACAGTCGAGTGATTTCTTACATTTCAAGGAAATTAAGAAATCATGAAGAGAACTATGAAAACCATGACTTGGAGTTATTAACAATTGTATATTCCTTGAGAGTTTGGAGGCATTATTTGATTGGAAAAAAATTCGAATTAAAGACAGATCACTATGGCTTGCAGCATATATTTACACAAAGTGACTTGAATGCACATCAAAGGCATTGGTCAAAATTACTTAGTGAATATGAATTTGAGATTACTTACATTAAAGGAACAATGAACAGAGTGGCATATGAGTTGATTCAAAGACCAGACATATTCTCGGTAATACCTCTTAAGATGAATATTCGAGAAAGGATTCTAACTTTACATATTGACGATGACTGGTACAAAGAAGTTAAGGATAATATTGGAATAAATACCATGAGGGTACCGAAGTTTCAAGGTTATTCTTTAGACAAAGATGGATTGTTTATATTTAATCAAAGAATTTACGTACCACCTAACGATGAAATAAGAATTTTGATCTTGAGTGAAGCTCATAGAGTAGTGTACATGGCTCATCCGGGAGTCACGAAGATGAAGGTAGACCTTAAGCCTTTATTCTTTTGGAAGGTAATGAAAGTGAACATAGTTAGTTATGTGGTGAGATGTCTAGAATGTCATCAAGTGAAGGCTAAACATAGAAATCCAACAAGATTTTTACAGCCACACGTTATTCCTAAATCAAAATGGAAATTCATTTCGATGGACTTTACTATTGGATTTCCACTGATGGCAAGGAGACACAACTCGATTTTTGTGGAAGTTGACACTATGAATAAGAGCGCAAAATTTATTCCATTACATATAATGTATCAAGTGCCAGATATAGCCAGAGTTTTTGTTAACGATATTGTGAGGTTACACGGAGTACCAAGAAGGATCATATATGATCGAGTATCAGTGTTTACAGGACAGTTTTGGACCAGTTTGCAAGAGGCTTTGGGAACATAATTGAACTTTAGTACATCATATCACCCAAAGACAGATGGAAAAACAGAAAGAACAAACCAAATTTTGGAGGATATGTTGCGTATGTATGTAATGGACCAACAAAAATCTTGGGAATATTTATTTCCACTAGTAGAGTCTGAATACAACAACAACTAGAAAAGTACGATTAAGATGGCCCCATTTGAATTTCTTTACGGATGACCGTGTCGAACGTCGTTGAGTTGGCATTGACTTGAGGACAGGGTCCTAGTAGGACCAGAGGTGATCCAAGAAATGGAAGAACATATGCAATCAATAAGACATAGGATTAAAGAAGCGCATGACCGTAAGAAGAGCTATGTTGATGCACATCACATTGACCGCAGTTATGAAGTTGGTGACATAGTTTTCTTGCAGGTAAAACCGCGCAAGAGTTCTATCAAGTTCAAAAAGGGTTATAAACTCTCTCCTAGGTTTGTGGGACCTTTCGAAGTTGTGGAAAAGAAAGGACATGTGGCTTATCAACTAGCCTTGCCTGATTCTTTGAGGTGTATGCACGATGTATTTCAGGTATCTATATTGAGACATTATATTAGTGATCCTTCACATGTTATTGACATGAGTTCTTTGTAGGTGTTGGATGATGGTGCTCTCATAGCAGAGCCAATCTGCACTCTTGACCATCGCATTCGACAACTACAACGTCGAATAGTTGATCAAGTCAAGGTATAGTGGGACAACTATAGTCCACACTCGGCTACCTGGGAGGATGCATCTGAGAAGCGTCAACAATTTCCTTACTTGTTTGATGGATTAGGAATTTATATCTATGTTAGATATATTTTTTTACTTGCATTTATATACTATAAAAACTTTGGGACGAAGTTTAAAACAAGAGGGGGAGTATGTAACATGTCGCTCTACTGAGCATACTTTTACTGACATATTCTTTGAGGACAGTTGCGTGCAAGTGATCCAGTTATGGTATATTATGATTTCATTTTGATTATGGGATATATATGATGATGATGATGTATTGTGACTTATAGCTATTTTGATGCATATGTATTGGCATATGCTATTGACAAGTTTTCCTGAATGTGCAAGACACGTGACAAGTTATGGATGCTGACGACATCAATGGACTTCCTTGGACTCCAGATTGAGTCAAGGGGTGGATTGTATCTTGATTGATTATTTCATTTTTGCACATGTGACATATGATTGATTACAATATGATTTATATATATATATATATATGTGGATTATTGACACAATTTTTGTTAGTGGATGCAGGCTTGGCGATGCTTGCTAATCCGACTCACATAAGGAGTAGAGGGGCCATGCACATAAACTAGAAATTTAAGGGAAAGGTGTGGCAAGGTCCCTATCACAACCTACTAGCACTCCCGTCATGACCTAAACTGTAGGTTAACGATTACCTAGTTCAAGAGGTACACTATGTCGTGAGGGAAGACTTAGATAGTCGTTCGCAAGGAAACCTAAGGGATGCATAATAAGTCAAAATCCTTATTCCTTAGAAGCCCTTAGTCTCTCACAAGGTCGACTGAGTGGAGTGTTGAATTCAAGGGTCGGAAAAACTTCCAAAACCAGTCAAAGGTGAGTGGCACCCTTGGATCATGGAGGTAGGCCTTGAAGGGAACGTTGCATAATTAAAAACATTAAGTCAATAAATCTAGGTGCCCTAGAAAGCATTGAATTGATTAGACCTTGTCAGATTAGAATTCATTAATTATAAATCCCACTAATAGTCTAAGCCTAATTCTAAGACTAATCCTAAATCTAAGTTTAGTTAGGGGACTAAATTAAAATATTAAATAAATTAAAAGAATAGAGATAAATAAATTTAAGTAAAAAGTGAGAAAAATCTAAATATTGGATAGAATGCACATGTTTGCATGAAAATATTAAAAGGGATTTTTAAAATAGAAAGAAATAAAATATGAGAGAATAATGTGCACATATTGAATGGTATATAGAGTCTAGCTACCACTAGTCTAACTAGAATAAGACTCTTAATCCAACTCTAACTAAGATCTAGTTAGGAGACAATCATTAAATGAGAATTTGGGGAACAAAGGGACAACTAAGAGTGAAAATAGGAACACATTGGAGAATGTGAGGGAAAATGGATTTTTAAATAAATTAAAAATGGTATTTACTTGTGAAACTTGGGGAGAGTGTGACAAGTGTGTTGGAAAATATTACTAATTAAATTAATTATAATTATAATTATAATTAATTGTGCATGAGGACATGTGTCATTTGGGATATTTCTATAAAACAAATGGTGTATAAGGGAAATGGATCTGACTTATTCTTGGTAAGGTTATGATGACAAAATTATTTGGGACTGTGTTTTACTTGTGAGAGTTGGGATACCAATCTTGAAGAAAGAGTGGAATCTCTACCTTGCGAGGAAATCTTGGAGCTATTATTTTTTATTTCTTGTTTGTGGGCTCTTTGCGGCTCGAGGGGATAAGGGGGAAGAAGAGTACCCCTAGCATTGGATGGGAGGTACCGATGAAGTCAATTGATTACCAGGACGAGAAGGATAAAGGATGAGGTGCAAGGTTCCAAGCTAGCAAGGACTTAGTGCAAGATTCAAGTTGAAGATTATCATCAAAATTCTTCCATTATTTTGGTCATGGAACTTCAATTTTAATTATTATTCTTGCATTAAATTTTTTTTATTGAATATGCATGGAAGATTGTATAATTGCGACACAGTATTCCTGTAATTTATACAAAAAAAATTATTATTATTTACGATAGATATCACTTCCAGTATTTTGAACATGGTTATGTAATCCCTATGCAAAAAAACGTATCAGGTTTTCTTTGAAATTTAAGTAATTGTGTGTTGAAATCGAATAGTAATCTAATTGAACTACACCTCGCATTTCAATAGATTTATCAATTTCATTCATTGGGTTAATTGAAATGTGGATGGTGTAATAAAAGTTGTAGTCGACTCAATAATTTCTATCTTTCACATTAATCCTATGCGTAGTTGCAGTTGATTCGGTAATTTCTAGCTTGAAAATTAATCATATGCTTCTATGACACCACAGCTTTCCTTTTTCTGACGAATACTTGTTAAAGCACTTGTCGGAAAGACAATATTCAAGGGGTTACTTTTACCTCAAAGTCACTCTATGATTTTTTATATCTGTTGAATTTCATTGTTGTTAAAATTATCGTCCTCGAGTACTTTCTTCAAGGTCGTGTTGAGGGGTCTGAGGTCCCTTTAACTCAACTGCAGGAACCAAACCCACCTAAGAGGCTCAATTAGACTCGTAAGCGTTTGAGGGGTGGTAAGGTTCTCCATATTCGTGATCTCGATCGAATTATCAATGGGATTTAACTGTGATTGACATATATGTCTTTTATGTTAAGCCTTTCCTCAWGTTATGCAGTTCTCTTTTTGGTTATTTTCTAAAGTTTATAACAAAAGAAAGATAGAGCTTTAAACTAGATGATAGAGGGAAGTTAAATTGTGTGTTGGGGGGGAGGTTGGGCATTAGGATAACCTTTATACCTTAGCATACAGATAAAGAAGATCTAAACTACTTCCAACTAGAATTAATACCATTTTGATTAGTAGACATTCAACATTATCTGAGATAACAGTTACAAAAAAGAAGATATAAAGTGAAAAAAATGTAGTGCAAGAAAAGTAATTTTCAATGCTCTATTATCAATCACAAGTTAACACAATCGATTTCTATTCATCAACAAAATTAAAAGAATTGCAGCATTATAATATAACTTTAAATGATAGATACAACAACTCTTACTCAATACAACAACAAATATTGAATATGAAGATAGAGATAATCCCCCTTGGACCAATCACATTCACACCTTAGATGATAGAAGTGTATTTGGTTCTAAAACAAAACTTGTTAATTAAAATAACTTGCATAGAAATCGTTCTCTTACAAAATTTCCAAAAAAAAGAGTCTTTCTCTCCAAAACAATCGACCTCTTCTTCAAGGTCGATGCCCATATTTATAACAAAAATTAACTAGTCTAAAAATCCCTACTACAATGGTGTTAAACTGAGAAAATGCCATGTGGCATATTTCATCTATTTGTTCTCTTCTGCTTATCTAGTGGTTCTACTGGAGTGGATTGTTATTCTCATACTTTGACCATTTGAAGAAGAGATCTTCGCATGTATTAGCATACAAAAATTTGTGTTGATCCATCAACGCGGAGAGAACCTCATTTATCTCTATTGTCCATTCCTTATACCTGATTAGCTTGACGCTTAAGTGTTGTAGGACTGCGAGAGATTTAATCGGGTGTTCCATGAACTTCTTCATTTGACTTGGGGTCATGCTTGAAATCTATGAAATCTCTGCTTCCCATGCCAAGTCTTTGTCTGTATGTCATTTGACTATGTCATGCAAATCAGCGAAATCCTTCAGTGGAACAAACTCTGGTAGTTCAATGTTTTCATCTCCCAATTGATTTTCTCCCAAATTTTCTAGCACTCTCCCCATATTTCTTGTATCTTCCACTAAGTTTCCTAGACCATACTTACCTGGTATTCAGTTGCCTTCCTGATTCGAGAGATGCTTCTATCGATCAACACTCACATGCCATGCTCTTCTGAGGCCTTTCTGTACTTTGTTGATGTAGTCGATCCATTCCAAGTCTCGATGTGCCTTTTCATACCATCTATGCACGTATTTACAAGTTTCCATCCCCACGAGGGTATCTTATTGAAAATAGGCTATGCAAACAGTGAATAAATATCTTTCGCTTGTGAATTGTGCATACATTTCTCAGAACTCACTCTTCAAGAGTATTACTGCCTGTGTTGAATTCTGGCAATACTTTGCTTGATGCCACAAATGGTCCAACTCTTTCTTCATGGAGGTTAATTCCTTTTCATCCCTTTTTTCTCTGTCTAGCATGCCACCGGTTATGGCCATCCCTGCTCTGATTATCTCAGTAATCTTGGAATTTTCTATGTCGAGCAACGTCTCCTCTGTGGTGATGAAAAGTGTGCTATCGAGAGTGAGCCTCATTTTCTTGGTTGTTCTTCTCATCACAACTTTCCTTTTTCTATCATAAGTGATCGCGTGTATATCTGTGATTTCGTCAACTGGTTCAGGAATCTGTTGATCTCCCCAAGTCAAAGTGTTGCCTAGGTTTCCTACCATATAGAGATGTTTTATGAATTTTTCTTGTGATTCCTTAGTAGGGGAGGTTTATGTATGCTCTGGTGACATGGCCTCCTTCTGGTACTCGTCAGCTGGTGGAATATTTGTCCTAGCTGGGGATATAGGTGAAGAATAGATATTAGCCAGGAGTTCGGCCCTTGAGGGGATGATTTATGGTTGCTCCACTTCTCCTTCTTTTTCACAAGTACCCAAGCCATCCTTGAAGATTTCATTCTAAGGTTGTATTTCCAATTGATCTAGAAATTCAGTGTCCATAGTGCTCCTAGCATCATGGTCACCTTCCTGGGGATTTGAGATCAAAGCATCAGAAGCTGGAGTAGATATTACCCCTGGTTCTGCTTCTTCTGTGATTGGTATCGGGGTTATGCGCGAAACCTATGAACTTTCCTCATCGTCATATATGGTAATTAAGTATATGAGGACAGTAGGCACACTCGTCCCACTTTATGCTTTTGTTATCCTCCGCTGAGTTGTAGTAGTCACCAACGATCTTGCATGTGGTGACATAGGGCTGGGGTTTTCTTGATCAGTGGTTTCCTCTAGTGGAATTGTCTCTGAGCCATTTACCTCTTCTTCGCGATTTCTTGTGTCTTCCGGGGTAATCTTCAAGGGTTCTATCAAAGGGTTAAGTGGGAGATCTTTTTCTCACCTTTGTATAGCTCCTTGGGCTTCTTCCAGTAACAACATACCCCTCCTCCTTACCTATGTTGCTTCTACTGCTCTATTTTCTTCTCTTACCCTGAGGGATTCTTGATTTGTCTATTCCATCGTTTCAACCTGCTCATCCATAGTCATTTCTTTGAATCTGGTCATATTGGGGTTAGCCCTTCTATGGAGCACTTCCTCCCAGTCCTGAGCACCTTCGGTGAAAATCTCATCTTCAAAGCTATCATGAGCATATGGCCAACATGATGACACCTGCGACGCATGATGAAGTGTCAGGCCTTTTGGATCATGCTTGTGAAATCGATCTATGGGGAATCAATACTCAAGCTGGATGAACCTCTCTTGTTTCACGTGTGTAGTGTATTTTACCATGTAAAATCCTATATGAAATCCATAGGGTATGAAAGATCTCTTCTTGTATGTTGGCATAGGGGTAGACCCAGGGTTCAACGCTACAACAGAGCACCAACAAAACCCTAACTATCGGCCCTTTCGACAACACCTGTGAAGCAGATGAAGTCTCACCCGAGGTAGAGGTAGGGGTGGTTGCAGGACTCAGGTGTCTGCAACCTTAGCTGGGACACAGATTTGTGATTGTAATACTTAACAGAGCACTTAGCACCAACAGTTCATCAAAATTTAACCACTATCTACTACGCAAATAAAACAAAGCATCGCATCATTCACTCAGATCTGAGGTATCCAAGCACTTATCATAAAGAGGTAGATTAAATCTAGAAGATTCAAGCACTAAGCACATTCACATAGCTCGGATCTACATCCATATACATCATTAGCACAAAGCATAAACAGATCTATATATCTATATCAAATCACTTAGCAAGTAAGGACATAAACACATCAAGACATCGTACAAATCAGAATAACACAATATTTACGTGGTTCACCCCTAGCCTGGGGCTATGTCCACCAACTCTTCTCCTTTATTATCTTTGTCAAGCTTCTTACAAGCACATAGCATCAAAATCCTACTCCGCAGAAGACAGGAGATCTGCGCACACTCCGACAGATCCTCCTTCTTCTAGCTAGGGTACAGCACCAAGCCTTCTTACAATTACTTGCACGTAACTCTGCAAGTCCCACACAGTATGCACAAAGCATCTACAATCCTTACTTATCACTTAGCCAAATATCACACAGATATGCATATGTATCTCTTTCCTTACATTGCCTAGACATCTATTTATACTTTTACAAAATAGGCCTAAACATGGGTAAACCCATGGGTCGACATCCCATACCTGTTACATAATCCCAAATCCCAAAAAGGACCCAAAAAGGGGTCAAGATCCCGCAATCTTTGCTTCGTCTTGCGCTCCTCCTTTGACAGGCTATCGAAGTCCCAAAATAGGTCAAACCTGACCAAGGAGCTCCCAAAACTTGGTCAAGGGCCAACATTGTCCTTCACTAAAGTGGCATTATAGCCTTGCATAATGGTCTGGTAAAACATTTCTCCTACATTGAGTTGGTACAGAACATGAATGGGGAGTAAGTGTGGCATGCCAGTAGCCCCGAACACTCTGATATAAGTGTTGGTTTCCTGAAAATACCAATGGCCTACTTTTGAAACCATATTTTTGGCTGTCGTTGTAAGCCTTGGACATTCTTTTCTAAATATAATGAAATGTACTCAGGCTATGAACTCATCACATATCAGGGCCTAAGATCTCTTGTACCTATTTTCCCATAGAATGCTAAAATAAACATGTACGGGTAACTTCACAACATGCTAGCTCAGATTGATGCTTGCGAAAATGTTCCTTGTGCAGAGCACGTCCAATAGGTATGACGCCATGTGAAAAGTTGGTGTTTCTCCATCCTTAGGTTTCTCGTCTTGCAAGATGTTAGTGCTTAACTGTTTGGAAATGATGGCTTCCTAGTTGAAGTTTCTCTCAGAGAACGCCACAACATATTCCAGGGGCATCCATGCTTCTGAAAACTTGGAAAAATATTTTTCCCCATATAATCGGCAGATCAAATCCATTAGATAAATATACGGCTCTCTGAGGTTTACCGTGTCGTACCAACCATTGCTCCTGTTTGTGAATTTCTTGTCTTCTTTCCACCATGAGGCCATTAACCTGCTAATATCATGGAACTCATAAAATTTGACTACAAACACTGTATTTAGTCTTTCCTCTAGGTCTGTGAGCTTGTAGTATTTTTGGACCTCTATTAGAAGAAAAACACCAACACATTCGCCATTTTAATTATTGACTATGCATTTTGTCGCATCTGTGTGGTCAATTATCCATCCCAGGGTTTCGATGCAAGGAAAAATCGGGGTTCCCAGGCCACCATATGTAGGCATGATCACCGAATGTTTGGGAATACCTGGTCATACAAGATCCTGACATTCAAATCACTGTGTGGTATAACTCTGGGTAATCTTCCCGATTGATCCTGTTAAACAGGTCTCCCCAATGCAGGAGAACCACTTTAGATTCAGTGCTTGCCTCTGTGCCACCGAACGCCAGAGGCTGGGAAAACTCCTTTTTGTTAGATGTGCAGATAACTAGTTCCGCTTTTGAGGAAAAATCAAGATCCGTTGCAGCGCCTGGTGAAGATCCTTCACCGACCTCTTCTCCTTTCCTTTTGGGCATTCTTGGTGAGAGCCTGGTCGTTGGATTTCTTGGAGGCATTTTTTTGCAAAAAAGACAATAATATTATAGTGAGCATCCAACCATCCTCGACAAGATTCATTGATGCAATCGCAAGTGCATAAGTTACAAAGATGATGCTTACCTCTTGCTTGCAAGAAATTAGCATGGTCTTACTGGTAATCAAAGTCAGAGAGAGAGTTGTAACCTCCTCGACGCTTGCTCTTTCTCATTCGTTGGCTTTAGGGAATAAGCGATTTTAACAAAATAACATGTTCGGGTATGACCTTGTAAATTTAAACAGAACGTATACTTACCTTGTCGCATCAAGTCGTAAATTCTGGAGTGAAAATGTGATATATGCAATCTATTATAGAATCTGCACCATGATTAGGATTAAATGCAATGTAGGTTGGTGGCGCAAGAGCGAGTTTTCGCATTTCATCAGTGAATTCAAATTCCAATGGTTGGCCGACGCGCAAGATTGTGGTGTTGGTTGCGTGAGAATTTAATTTGTTTACCAAAACACAGAAATCTGTCTTACCTCAGCTAGGGGTGTCCCATCAAGTCACCAGGCCTTTTCGCATTTTCTAGCATAATCGATATCGAGGATATAAGTTGCATCGTAGGTCAACTAGGGTTGCCGGTATAGGCGGGTGAAATTTTGAACTACGAACAAGGATCTTGGTATTCTAGGGATCAGCCGATAGTAAATGAGCATATCGGCATCGGCGGGTCAACTTTGTCATTGTTTCATTGGTGCATCTAGGAAAAAGTTCTGACGCTGACCAAAACCACCGTATAATGCTGATGTGGAAATGCTGACACGGACATATAGATATGACATGGGGGAAGGACTGAGTCGTACAGACTACTTACGAGGCAAAGACATGTGGCTATTGATTTTGACCTCTACGTGAGAAACACCCTTTTTTCGACATCGATGATTTTCTTTTAGACACACAACCTTGACTACAACATCCTATCCTATCGACACCAATCATGTATCGGTGATTGGCGATCAATGATTTGTGTCGGTCAATGTTTCACCATTTCGACCCTTGGATTTCGCCGATGCCGAAAATGTATCAGCGATCGACGATCGACGGTTTTTTATGGTTGTCCACATTTGCGATTTATATCTGGGGTTTCACCGATGCTGAAAACGTATCAGCTATGTTAAAGAACTGTATTATAGACCAGAAATTGTCGATCAACCACCGTTGAAAGAGTTTAAGCCGTGTACATTTTAGGCCTTTCATGCCATGTTACTAAAAAATATCAATCCATCAATAACTTCAAGCCCAAAAAGAATAACCAATAACAAGACTCAATAACAACACATAAATTCATTCATCCCACAATACTGCCTCTAATTCAAAAAATGATAAATGGTACCCAAAAAGAAAGAAATTTGCAAAATCTTTTAAGGTGTGTTGAGTGCTAAACAGGTTGCTCGGTTACCCGAATGATTTAAAAATTCTATCACACTTGTGCCTGGAATACTCCCTTGTAGATCTTCATTTCAATCACATAACCTTAATTCTCTGCAATGAGTCGCCATTCAACTACCCTCACGGCCCTAAATTTTGAGTGCACTTTGAATATGCAGACAAGCTTCCAATAAATCTTGATGGGTGATTGAAATGCGTTGATCCATCGTTTTCTTTAAAATCTTGATTTCAATATTTCCTGCTGAGTTCGAGATTCTTGCGGGATTATTCTTTGATAAAAGGCTGACGACATTTCTTATTTTTATCTATGTTGTGTTTACCAACCTTGGACTCGTCTCTTAAATAACTGAAGTTTTATTTACTGTGGTCTACCATAGTTTTCACGCATGCCTATAAAAGGGCATAACCGAAACTTAACCCGATTGCACAGGAATTTCGAATTACAAAAGATGTAAGCAATAATAAATATTTAATCGTCCTCAAGTAGCTTTTCATGTAGAGGGTTGTTGTTGGTCGATGAATTCTTGAATCCAGATTTCGGATTAAAGACTCGGAAATTTTATTTACCTCTTAAAATGATAACTCAGAGCCGAAGCATTGCGCTCTTGCTTTTGGTCATTAATGTTGACATTATTAAATGATTAATGGGCCCATCTGCACTTGAGTAAGGATTTAGCGTGGGTCTCTTCTTTTGTTGGCATTTAACCGTTGGGTAATCACTTGGATTGAATGAAGGAACAAGTTGGCATATACAAGGCAGGACTCAGCATGTCGTTCTGTCCTCACTGTGTGTAGTATGGACGACCGCCGAGTAGAGAATGGAAGACAAGACTTTACTCCTCACTGATTATTTCTCCACTACAAAATTGGGTTCAATCTCTGTTCCCATTGTAATCCTATACAAGACTTTACTCCGCGAGAGAATAACTACTCGTGTCTTCATTCATAGTAGTTGAATGGAGTGAGGATTATTCACTAGGGATGATCCATTTTATCTATTGTGCTCTTTGATGTGTCTTCCACCTACAAAAAACTCTTACTCCTCCTTAGATTCAAGCATGCTCTTATACCGTGTAGAAATTTTTGCACCCTTTCAAGAACTAGAATCTAATAGAAGAGTAATACAATAGAAACTTAGAAGAAGGAAAAATAAGAGAATAATAGAGCAATTGAATTCTCATTAACCTCTAAAAGAATAATAATCATCCAAGGATGAATGAATAATCCATTACAATACAATGCAATTGAATGCAATATATAAGAAATATTCATGCAACTATGATAGGCTTAACTACATGCAAAGTGGAGTGAATTATCTCATGCATGCAATGTAGAGTGAACTATCTCATGCATGCAAAGGAAAATGAGTATGCATGTGAGAGAAAGTTATGCATGTACACCAACAAAAACCTCTTCAAATCCAACATCTATCCTTTCAATCACATTATCAGTGGAAGGATCATACAAATGATATGCCTTGTAAGTTTCATTGTAGCCCACTATAATGTAGTGTTGGATCTTAGCTTGTAACTTCTTGTGCTTTTATTCAGGAATACGAGCTCATGCACAAGATCCAAAGACTTTAAAATGCATAGTAGAGGGGTTGTGACCATATAATTTCTTAAAAGGAGTCACATGTCAAACATCTTAAGTAGGAATATGATCAATGATATGAGTTGCACAAAATACTTCTTCTCCTCAAAACTTAAGATCCATCTAATAGGAATGAAACATACAGTAATGTTGGAGTTACTTCACACACACCTAGGATTTATTTTTCCTAAGGTTTTTCCTATGTTTATTAGTCTATATCCAGTCTCCTAAAGTTTAGGGAGAATATTCTCTTCAGTTTTCACTTCAGTTTGACTAGCTGAGTGGAGTCTAGATGTTGCATTGTTTTTGTCGTCATGCAACATTGTGATCATCACCAGCTAATGAGAATTAGCATTGGTATCATCACCAGACTAGAGAATTACCCATGATTCCATGATCTCCTCCTCACTTCACTCTGTTTCAGTCAGTTAACTGAAGACTGGTAGACTAGTTAACTCAGCTAGGTGGCAGTTCACTCCCGTACCTGCTCGAGAGATTAGACTAGGTGGCAGTTCACTCCCGTAATTGTTGGTGTGTGTCCAGATCACTCTAGAACACCACTATGGTGCATTGGCTTCACCTCCAATGCGCATTGGTTGAGTTATATAGAGTATATCCTGTGTAAATTATTTCATTTATTCATTACAGTTAATGAGAATTCTTCCATTCTTTCTCTCTTGCTTCTTGTTTCTCAATTTCTCTCTGCAAATGTGTGTGGTATTTTCTAGATAGATCTATTATGTGCGGGTTCAAAACATTTACATGGTATCAGCGCTGACGAACTACTAAGAAAATCTACACCAAATTATTTTTGCAGGTAGCAAAGATTGAAGACATCGGAAAAATGGAATTCCCAAAAGAATTCATTCTTACACCTTAGAATTACTTTGCATGGAAGGAGAGAATAATCATGCATCTCCAAACCATAGGATTGTACAATTTAAAATTGAATACAAAGACAAAACTGACATCATCCATAGAAAAATCCAAGTATTTAAATCGAATGGATGAAGCATTCGAAACAATTTGCAGTCTCAACTCTCTCGATCTCTTTTTACACATATATTCTTGTAAAACCCCCAATGAAGCCTGGAACACTTTGGAAGGCATCTTTGGAAAATAGGATGAGATGAGGGGACACATGATCGAGGTGGAATTGCTCACATTGGATCCAAAAATCTTCGACAATCTCCAAGATTTCTTTACGAAATACAAGGATTTACTGTCGCAACTCAAAGCTTGGGAGCTTGATAAATCTAAGGAGGAGAAACAAATGGTTCTCACCATTCTCTCCAAAATTGGTCCTAAATTCTTCATTTTCATATCCACATACTATTCAGTCAAATTCTCCTCTAGATCCACCTGGAAGATGCCTTCTCTTGAGGAATTTATCGAATCCCTAACACAAGAGCAAACCAAGCTCATCAACATGGGAAAAATCAAAGGCCCAAAGGTGCATTCACTTACGATGCAAGATGGAAGCCATAAATATCATAAATCTAAATATAAAGACAAAATTAAAGTTCATGCAAATATGAAGAAGGAAGGGTACTCAAAACCCTTCACTGATGCCTCTGGATCCAAAGGTGGAAAGGGAAGAAAAGGGGAGAAATGCACATATTGCCATAAAGGATTCCATCCAGAATCCGCATGCATGAAAAAACAAATAGATCTATTGAATCAAATAATTCAGCAAAACAACCTTGGAGATCGCATCCCCAAGGGTGCCAAGAAGAATAATCCAAAAGATTAGAATCCCAAGAAAAATAATTGTAGTCATGCATTGATTGCCATCAACTCCTCTCTCGAAGCTTGGATCATAGATTCAGGAGAATCACATCACATGGCTGCCACAAAACAGTATATTCTTCATTGGATGCATGCAAAGGTACTCCTATTCTGATGGGGGACAACTCTCCATTCAAGGTCACCGGAAAAGGAAGGATTGAACTCACCAACGAAAGCTTCGAGAATGTGTTGCACGTTCCCAAACTTTATGTCAATCTTCTCTCCATGTATTAGATGAAGAATTCTGGCACCGAAAAGAAATTCATATTCATACCTAATGCAGTGGACATCTATGACATGCAAACCAATTCTAGGGTTGCTACTGTTGAGGTAAATCATCAATCTAGATTGTATACATTTTCTAAATTTATTGAACCAGATTCTGCTTTACTGCTTACCCATGTGGATGAAAGTAGTAGGATATGGCGTGAAAGGTTTGGGCATTTGAATTTCATATATATGCAACAAATTAGCAAGAAAAGATTGGTTTATGGTCTACCATACATCCATTTCTCCAAAGGAATATGTGAGGGGTGTGTTCTTAGAAAACACCCTCAAGAGAAGTTCGACAAAGGAAACACTCATAGAGCTTCCTCTACTTTAGATATGATCCATAGTGACCTCATGGGTCCTTTTCCACATCCATCAATCAGAAAAGCGAGGTTTGTTCTCATTTTTGTTGATGATTTCTCATGTTTCTCATGGATTTACTTTCTCAGGAAAAAATCAGAGGTCTTTCAACACCTCAAAGATTTCAAAGCCCTTGTTGAGACACAGTCCGTAAAGAAAATCAAAGTCCTCCGAACTAATAATAGGGGAGAGTATGTCAAACATGAGATATAGAATATATGTCATGAGGCAGGGATTCAGGTACAACACATAGTTCCCTATACTCCGCAGCAAAACAGAGTTGCTGACAGGAATAACAGATCTCTAAAAGAGATGGCATCTTGCATGCTACATGCAAAATCAATACCACAGAGACTATGGGCCGAAGCACTTAATTGTGCAACCTAAATCCAAAACAGGTCTCCCCATAGATCTTTCAAGGATAAGACCCCCTAGGAGGCTTGGAGCGGCCTCAAACTGGAAGTGACTCACTTTCATATTTCTAGTTCACATGCATGGGCATGGATTCCCTCTGAAAAGAGGAAGGAACTTGATACATAGAGCATGGAGTGTATATTTGTTGGATACCTCAACGGTGTGAAGGGATACAGACTTATTGATATTTCCTCAGACTAGCTCATCATTGAGCGAAGTGTCCAATTCGAGGAAAGTGTCTCACATGTACCTCAGCAGCCGCATGCATACACCTTCATTCTTCCACTTGTCCGAGATGATGAGCATGCACATTCCTACTCTTCTTAAGATGCAACTTTTGATTCATAGGATTCAGATGATCCAGATAGAGATTCAGTAAATTCAGATGCAGATTCAGCACATCAAGATGCAAATGCAGATCCAAAGCAGAGGCCCAAGTGGGTTCAAACTACTCTTCAGGATGGAAGGGATATTGTTGGTGACCTAGCCGATAGTAGGAGGACTCGATCTGATTTTAAGGAGCCTCCTATTGCACTCACTACCACTGAACCATTTCCCTCCAGGAATATTTTCTTGGTTCAGTATTGAGATCCACATTTTGATGGGGAGGTTGTTGGAAATCCCTTTTGGGAATCCGCCATGCAGGAGGAGTACAAATCCCTCCTCGAGAACCAGACTTTGGATCTGGTTCCCCTTCCTTATGGAATGAAACTTGTAAGGTGCATATGGGTCTACAGGACCAAGAGCGTAGCAGATGGACAAATTAGCAGATACAAATCTAGGCTTGTTGCCAAAGGATTTCAGCAAGTGCATGGCATTGACTATGATGAGACCTTCGCTTCAATAGAGAATATGGATTCCATACGTTTGGCACTTGCCATTGTAGAAGCCAAGGGATGTGAAGTCCATCAAATGGAAGTGAAGAATGCATTTCTTCACGGTGATCTGTAACACCCCTGTTTCCCCCAGTTTGTAAACATAAATATATTGGACAAGAGACTATGGAAAACTCAATATGTGTGAATGTTTGATTTGATGAACCTTTGTATAAAAGGTCAATGAATGTAATTTATGTTATTTAGTAGAAAATGGATAAGTGTTTCATAAATTTTGAAAAGGGGGGTTTGCCAAGATAGACCATGGATGCTATGAGAGAGATGGTGAGGGGAACCAAGAATGGTTGAAATGACTCCCACCAAACCAGTACCTTGCGAGATTTAATTTCTCAAGACCGGAACATTCCTCTGACACATAAATGAATTACGAGTCAAGTCAGTAGGTGGGAAGACCTCCTCAAGAGTTAATGAGGGGATGGGGTAGAGCATCCATATTTAAGGCTTTCAGACTTGACCACGAACTAGGAATTGGTGCCACACATAATCTTGATAAGGAAGGAAAGAAAGGAAGGTGGGGTGGGCAGAGGAAGACCTGGAAAGAGAAGCATAGAAGAGAGACAAATCTTTGAAGTTCGAGGAAGAACTAGAAAATGAACGTGTTCTGGTTGCAGGATGTGGCTAGCAAGGTTATGATACAAGATGATAAACGAGGGTGCTGAGTGATTAAGGAAGTACTCAGGCATGCCTCCTTGCTTAGTATAGAGAAACTCATTGCCAAGATCCCATGGGAGGAGGAGAGTAACCTCTGTCCCTAACTGTTGTTGATCTAAAAGATAGAATTCTCTCTCAGAGCATCATGGTATAGATCGGGGGGGTAGTGGTAAATCCGTTAGGAGTGACTGAGCCTATGGTTGGGTGGAAACGGGGACCCCTTTCAGTAGTCACATCATGACTTCTAGTTCTGATAAGTGTTTTCATACTTTGTACATTGAAATGGAATCATGCATGAATGCATGTATTTATTTATCTATAAATAGTTTTTGTATTGAAATGGTCAAGCTATGTGTATGCATTTATCTTCTTGTGAACTAATTCTTCCGGTTGATCATCTATATGCCCCAACTTAGCCTTCGAGGTGTCTTGGGACATAAACCTGTAGGACGACCGAGATAGAAAGTATTGCGTCAATCTGGCCCTGTTCGTCTAAAGAGGCTATCTTCTTCAGACTCCTTGTTGTGCGATCGGGATATCCTTCCCAAGTCCTTAACAATTTCATGATGAATCTCATGAAGGATAGCGAGATTTGAGTCTCGAAAGCAGGGATGATTTTAGGGGCTAAATTTCGCTCATGGGCTAATTTTCCATGGTTTTTCCAAAAACGAGATTCGYTATTTTAAAAATGATTCACCCAAATTCTATAGGATAAAATTATTTTACCTTAAAAATCGCCAAAATTTTATAAAAACTATATAAAATCCTTAGAAATTTGAATATTTTTACAAAAGTATCGTCAATAATTTATAGTTGGCATATGAAGGATTAGTAAGATTCGCCAAGGTTTCTACATTTTAAAATAAATTTCCATCCTTAAAATCATCCATGCTCGAAAGGGATGATCCTTTCATTTGGAAGACGAGTGAATGAGATCTGTTCGGGATCACCCATATGACCAACACCTAGGAACATTAGGCTAAGCCTAAGGGAGCTAAGTCCTTTTGGCTTCAGAGGTACGGAGGTTCGGGACTTTGAGGTGTTGTCAACCCTACTAGTCATCAATTGGTTGAAGGTAACCAGAAGTTTCTGTTACTGGCAAGTTGAACGACAATGGATGGTTTCCCTAGTGGTTAGATGAACCTGTCTTACCGACTAAACCAGGATCCAACTCCCTATCACGAAGTAGTGCGAGCCATCGATTGAGAATGTTCAGTGGTTCCCTCAGTCGTTGGATATACACCAAGACGACTTCGGTGAAGTTCCACTTCAGGAGAATGGAGATGCTATAGCATCAAACTCCCCAAACATCGAAGTTATGAAGCAAAAGAGAGTCGTATATCTATGGATCTATGTGGTCAGATCTCAACCCAGAGATCTAAGGGATGTTATAAGGTTGTCAGTGCAGAGTGACGTGGTGCAGTGACATCACCCATGGTGACGTGGACCCCAGTTTGACGTGCCACGTGTCACCCAAATTCATGCGTATCACATACCCTATAGACCCTTTAGAATGTGACATGTGTCACCCTGACTCCTCCTACGTGTCAGTTTCTGGTACGTGCCTACCTAACCAAAGTGGTTGGTGAAGTGACTAGATCTCCGGGAGACTGAGACTCCGGAGGATTTGGGGTTGCATGGATTGAGAACTCCCAAAGGCCAAAGCACCAGAGTCAATTGTGACCATTGAATAGAGGAGGATGTGTGTGAGAAGCTCCGAAACTCCGAAAGGATTTTCACTCCTAAGTTTTGCGTGCGTGAAGACTCAGGGACTGCCGAAGCCCGAAGTCCCGAAGTGAATCAGAGTCGTCAATTCTCTGAGGACATGTGGCGTTGGATTGTGAACTTCAAATATTTTCCACTCCAGAGGATTCACGTGGTGCTTATTCGGAATTTCCCGAAGTGTCGTAGCCCAAAATTGCTATGGGTCGTTTATCTTAAATGAAAGCGTGGACCGTTGATTTGCAGGAGGACACGTGGAGGACAGAGATTCACTCCATTATAAAGCCACTTCGGAGGATTTGTGGAGTGTGCATGCGGATTCGGCCGAAGCCCGAATTTTTGAAGGAAGAGACTGAGTCATAGATCCCAGTGAGGAACAAGGACCGTTGATCTTGTTTCTGTGGTTTCAAAGGATTGTGCCTCCAGAAGAATTGGACACAGCGTGAGGCAAGAACACCCGAATAACTTTGGGAAGCCATAACTTGCAACCCAAAGATCAAATTTGAGCTTGGTAGTAGTCATTAGAACACTATGGGTAAATAGAAGAGGATGAAGACCTTGGACAGAGGATTTGAGATGTTAAGGAGAGCGAAATTTTGATGCCCCATCCCTAGGAAAGATAATCATGGGTTGGGTGTGTTACAAATTGGTATTAGAGCATGGTTACAACACTTGGCCTACTTGGGCTCGTGGACGAGTCGCATAAAAAAAAATGAAAAAACATACTTAAAGGACTTTTAAGGGTGACACCCCATCTTACCTCTTTCTTAAAGAGTTTGGTTAAACTTTTACTGAAGAAAAGAATGAAACTTTCTACTGCGTGTATGTATTTAAGAAATATGAACTCTGTGTTATTCATAAACTAATAGACTGTTGGATAAGAGTAAGTGTTTTGTCAACACTCAAGTAGTCAACAAATCGTGGGAAAACTACAAGTATAAAGCATTGTGATGTCCCATGAAGTGGGGGATGGCTCCCACAATAGAGACGAAGAATATAACAAAAGGAGGGCGGTGGAAACCCATCCGGATTTGGCTGAAATTGTAAAGAGCCTCATGGCCGAATTACAGAGTTGCAAGGCCGACAACGAGAAACTAATAAAAGAGAAAGAAAAACAAATAGAACTTAATGCAGTCTTGCTATAGAGCTTATCTGATATACAGAGGAAGCTGCAACATGGACCTGCAACTATTCAGGTGGACCGGCGACATACGAAGAGAAGTCAAAGCCCACATGAGATAAGAAAACGTGGTCCCATAAGTGGCCACACTAGGAGGAGTACCTCGAGGAAGGTCCGACCTGGAGGCATGAGACACTCATCGAGTGAGTCCTCTGGAGAGGAAACTGGCAACTTCGAGGGATATTCTAGTAGCACAACTATTTCACATTCTCAAAGGAAAGGAAAGAAATGAAAGCATTCCAAAAGTCATGTTCCTGAAGAGTTCAAGAAATCCAAACCACCCTCTTTTGATGGAGAGATTAAGAAAGGGGAAGAGGCAGATGCTTGGTTGCTTGGTTTAAAGAAGTACTTCAGAGTCCATGACTACTCTAAAAACTTGAAGGCTCGAATAACCATCTTCAACCTGAATGGAAAGGCTTCCATTTGGGGGGAATACCTTAGGAATGTGAAAGGAATCCATGAGAAGGACTTGTTTTCACTTGGGTGAGAAAAACAAGGGCACTTACATGTCCAGTTGGGCCTTCTAGACAAGACAGAGGTTAGTGCATGAGTTAGACAATCCAATCACATGAAATAAAGAAGTAAATAACTTAAAAACAACTAAGGAAATAAAACTAGAATGCATAAGAAACTTTGAACCAAAATCAGTCAACCAAATGACCAAGATTATGCCAGCAATGGATAACTATATTAGTTGGCAAAACACCGTAGAGAAAGGAGGGCTTATGAATCCCCTCTTCCTCCTTCAGAGGGCTCTTGAGTTCCCTAATGGAGAGATCTTCTTACAATGGTAAACAATAAAGAAAACGATGAAGAAATCAAAGCCTATTCCCTCAAGAGGTGAGTGGAATGGCCTATTGGAATGTTGTTAGAATGCTCCAAGGAGAAAAGAGGATTATGAAGGGAGGATTGAGGCAGCATAACAATACTATGGAAATATTAAATTCTTAGTGCACCCATGGCCTCCATTTATATCATGTATTCAAGGCATTATTCAACTGGCCCTTGGTGTGAAAAAGGAGCCCTTTAGGGCACCCTTTGGTCCTTGACCAACCCCCCATTCAGATTCATCTCAGATCTGAGGGTCAAATCAAGTTGGGAGCTGGTCCATAAGTGGTTGAGAGGCTGACAAGAACCATAAATGCGCCATTCACAGAAGTGTGCAGCTTTTCTCATAGACAGTCGCGCATATGGTGCATTGTGTGCTCTACAGGCTTCTTTGGCCTGTGCATTGTGTGCGCACTTCCTTTAGTGATTCAACGCATGTCAATTTTTGCCCAATTGTATAGTTTTTTCCTCTTGGAAATTCATTTTGGTGTTGTAGGTGAACTAATAGGTGTTTGGAACTGTTGTATTTATGTAACCATTTGTGTGCAATGTTGCGGATGAAATTTTAGTGATAACAGATGCCCCCTGATGTGTGAGGTTAGGAGCATACATATAGCCGAAATAAATCAATGTTTCTTCTACTGAGACTGCCATTGTAAGGAATATTGATTATAGGAATTGCAAGAGTGATCCGTCGGAGGGAGAGGGGAAACTATGGGACCCAAACCTTTCTCTAGGGAGAGAAATAAAATATGTATACAAACGACGCAGGAAGGCCCCATGCTCGTGTTATGTAACTTAAAATGGAAGACAGTAACTAAAGTTGTATGTTGATGTAGATAACTACAACGCCCTCTGGGGTGGTTTGATAATGGCAGATGACAATTCTAATGGTGAACATACTCTGAAAAGAGGCAAGGACGCCTGTAAAAAGTGTCGATGACTCGTAGGCATTGATGGCCTAACAAAGTCAGAGGTCTTAGGTTGGTATAAAACAACTGCAATGGTCGTGTATTAAGACCCACCGTAACATGATATTTTTTTGAATTTGATTTTTTATGGGGATCAACAACATCAGAGAGCAATGATGGTTCTCTCTATGTCATCTGAGACTCCTCATTGTAAAGGTAATGAGAGTCAAGATATTGTCACCCTTCTGGAAACTGTGTTGATGTCGACAGACAGGGAGACGCGACTTCAAGAAGCAAAGGGCTTCATTAAATCCATGAAAATAAGATCAGGAACTGATAGGGAACATGGATGAATTCAAGAGGTGATGAGACTCAAGACATCCCTTTGTTGGGGGTATGTTGGAAGGGTGATTGGCAGCAACCCTAAAAATGTATCTAGTGTCAAGGGGACGACTAGACATGGGGTTAAATTGTGCCAGAGGCGTGACAAAGTGGAAAAAATCAGAGATTAGGGGTACAGGGACTGTCGGATACTTGGGGTTTATGGATGATGTCAGATAGTGGATTCCCCAACCAAGGGCGACATGGGTTGTGTGGCCATAAAAAGAAGGTCGTCAAGGGTGACGACAAAAAGCTAAGTAAATGCTAGAAACAAAGGCTTTTTACAATTACCAAATAAATAAAGAATAATTTGGGATGAGTGTACAGATATAGAAACAGGTGCCTCAGTGCGAGGTGGCTTGGCTTGTGATGGATCAAGCTGTGTGGAGAATTGGTGGAGGCTGGGGGCCCCATGGGTGGGTTTCTGCATGAGGTAAATGAATGGAGGGCAATCTGCAAATGGGAAAATTGATTGTGGATGAAATGGATGGTTAATGATACTGAGGAGGTGCAGTCAAAATAGAACCATTGGGTAATAACTTGGAGTGAATGAAGGAATAGGAACCCTTTCAAGAACTAGAATATAATAGAAGAGTAATACAATAGAAATTTAGAAGAAGGAAAAATAAGAGAATAATAGAGAAATTGAATTATCATTAACCTCTAAAAGAATAATAATCATCCAAGGATGAATGAATAATCCATTACAATACAATGCAATTGAATGCAATATATAAGAATTATTCATGCAACTATGATAGGCTTAACTACATGCAAAGTGGAGTGAAATATCTCATGCATGCAATGTAGAGTGAACTATCTCACGCATGCAAAGAAAAATGAGTATGCATGTGAGAGAAAGTTATGCATGTACACCAACAAAAAACTCTTCAAATCCAACATTTATCCTTTCAATCACATTATTAGTGGAAGGATCATACAAATGATATGCCTTGTAAGTTTCATTGTAGCCCACTATAATGTAGTGTTGGATCTTAGCTTGTAACTTGATGTGCTTTTATTCGGGAATATGGACTCATGCACGAGATCCAAAGACTTTAAAATGCATAGTAGAGGGGTTGTGACCATATAATTTCTCAAAATGAGTCACATGTCGAACATCTTGAGTAGGAATACGATCAATGATATGAGTTGCACAAAATACTTCTTCTCCTCAGTTTTCACTTCAGTTTGACTAGTTGAGTGGAGTCTAAATGTTGCATTGTTTTTGTCACCATGCAGCATTGGGATCATCACCAGCTAATAAGAATTAGCCTTGATATCATCACTAGAATAGATAATTACCCATGATTCCCTAATCTCCTCCTCACTTCACTCCGTTTCAGTCAGTTAACTGAAGACTGGTAGACTAGTTAACTCAGTTAGGTGGCAGTTCATTCCCGTAACTTCCCGAGAGACTAGACTAGGTGGAAGTTCACTCCCATAACTGTTGGTGTGTGTCCAGATCACTCTAGAACACCACTTTGGTGCATTGTCTTCACCTCCAGTGTGCATTAGTTGAGTTATACAAAGTATATCATGTGTAAATTATTTCATTTATTCATTATGGTTAATGAGAATTCTTCCATTCTTTCTCTCTTGCTTCTTCTTTCTCAATTTCTCTCTGCAAATGTGTGTGGTATTTTCTAGATAGATATATTCTGTGTAGGTTCAAAACATTTACATTGTATCAGAGCTGATGGACTGCAAAGAAAAGATACACCAAATTATTTTTGCAGGTACCAAAGATTGAAGACATCGGAAAATGGAATTCCCAAAAGAATTCATTCTTACACCTTAGAATTACTTTGCATGGAAGGAGAGAATAATCATGCATCTTTGAACCAGAGGATTGTACAATTTAAAATTGAATATAGAGACAAAACTGACATCATCCATAGAAAAATCCAAGTATCTAAATCAAATGGATGAAGCATTCGGAACAATTTGCAGTCTCATCTCTCACGATCGCTTTTTTCACATATCTTCCTGTAAAACACCCAATGAATCTTGGACCACCTTGGAAGGTATATTTGACAAACAGGATGAGATGAGGGGACACATGCTCAAGGTGGAATTGCTCACATTGGATCCAAAAATCTTCGACAATCTCCAAGATTTCTTTACAAAATACAAGGATTTACTATCGCAGCTCAAATCTTGCGGGGTTGATAAATCTAAGGAGGAGAAACAAATGGTTCTCACCATTCTCTCCAAACTTGGTCTTGAATTATTCGTGTTCGTATCCACATTCCATTCAGTCAAATTCTCCTCTGGAGCCACCTGGAATATGCCTTCTCTTGAGGAATTTATCGAATCCCTAACACAAGAGAAAACCAAGCTCATCAACATGGGAAAAATCAAATGCCCAAAGGTGCATGCACTTACTATGCAATATGGAAGCCATCAATATCATAAATATAAATAGAAAGACAAAAGGAAAGCTCATGCAAATAAGAAGAAGGAAGGGTACTCAAAACCCTTCTCCGATGCCTCCGGATCCAAAGGTGGAAAGGGAAGAAAAGGAGAGAAATGCACATACTTCCATAAAGGATTCCATCCAGAATCAGCATGCATGCAAAAAAAAATAGATCTATTGAC